>BTWD01000128.1:0-53561 GCA_036986335.1 Aspergillus sp. AS01 | reverse complement strand
CAGGATGTGAGGTGGAGTGGTAGAGTCAGATATACTTTGAAAAGCCTGGGGAAGAAAGTGTGGAAATGGTCGAGGTACAGCTTAGCGATCGTGGGAGTACATACTTCCACCCAATATATATTGAGTTGAAGCCTGTGAAACGGTAGCGCCACCATGGCCTAGATATATGGACTTACAACCGTCCCGGCAATCTTGCGGATTACGGACCGTTGATGTGAACCGTGCGGATGTCGGGAAGTACTTCTTCGGGCTAACCCCGTTCGTTATTTGAATCGTTGACCAGAGGATCTCACTTAATAAACGTTTTTGGGCCGTAAGATAAGAAAACTCGCTTCGTACAAGTGGCCTTTCCTTCAATGGGGCCATCTCCGTGGTCGCTGTGACCTTCCTCCGTTTCTTTATCTCATATGACGCTAAAGTAAATAGACGGAAAGTCTATTCCTCCGTCGGCCTTGGTTCCTGCAGCCAGACGTATAGTAGGCAAGAATGGATTTCCCGGAATCCTACAGTCTCGGCTTATTCCATGAATGGTTAAGGCCGGATGGTACTCTACGGGTTACGGTATCCAACTGTTCATCCGGACTGGCAAAGTCCACACTCGAGGCGCGGCTAGACCCCCGAAGGTTACCATTACTCCTGAGAACAATGTCAGAACAGCAAGAGGCTCTGGCTGCCCCCCCGTAGATCTTTGGCCGGTCGCACTCACAGTCGATCGACTTCCCTCCTACTCTTCCGTCGCCCACGGCAGTTGACCATGCCGAGCGGCGAACATTACCCAATCTCACCCGATAATATAAAGATACCCCATCACTCATGGAGGGTCGTTTCCATTCCACGTCGACATAGTCGAATGGAGAGCGATGATATGATGCCAAGTGCTGGCCAGCGTCCTACAGACCCGGACATCCTTGTCGTGGAGGCGTGGGGACAAGGATTCCTGGTGGGTTCCCTTATTGTCATGATTGCCATCACCGCGGCCAACATGAAGAAAGTGGTGCTCCTGCACAGACTGATCGTGGCAGAGGTAAGTTGTACTGCCTCGTTGCGGCGAATAGGGCACTATCCCCTGCTAATGCGGACGCTTAGCTCGCCCTGGCCCTCGGGCATGGAATGTTCATCTTTCTCCATGCGCCTGCGTATGGCTGGTTTCTCTCGGTCACGGCCGTGGGGCTCACAATTTCGCATTCCCTCCACAACGTGATTGCATGGATGAAGATTCGCGGCTTTTTCCCACCCTGGGGCACGCGACTGTATCTGATCACCCTGCTGGCGGCCCAGCCGTACTGGGTCGTCGAAATTTATGCCAACTTTGCCTTTTTTAATCGGGGCCAGGCCTTATACACCACCACCCGGCCACTCGAGCCGCTTTTCCGGTGCGGTGTTCGAGCGCAATTCTCCCCCACACCCCGCGTTGCTGATCCAGATCTAGGGACCCTTGGTGGATCTTCACCACCTGCTTTCTCCTGTACACCATCCAGCGGGGTTATGGGTGTTCGCTGATGCAGCTGATTCGCATCAGCCCACGGTTCGGCGTCATGCTCTTGTTCATGGTGATCTCCGTTGTATTTGCGATTGTGGACATGTGTGCGATCCGGGTCGAGAATCGCCTAGGCTACCCCCCAGGGATGGAGCCGTTCTGGAAGGTGAGCGGCCGCCACTGACGAGGAGAAGATCAGCATGTTGACCGCTGTAGTTGGCGTTTGTTTTCAAATGCCTGAGCGACACCATCATCTTGGATGACTTCCGAAGCGCCCTTGATCGACTGCGCTATCACTACCACCCGGACGGTGTGCCACCCCAGGAGACCACGCACGCTCGCGGTCGGAGCCGGTTTAGACCGAGTGTTCCCGAGGCGTCTATCAAACGCCCCGAGCCAGTATGTCGGCCACCGGACATGGTGTAAAGCCTGGAGTATCGTGTGCCGGCACCCAGCGGGCACGGCGTAACCTGATTTACATGCTGGAGCCACTGGGTACATTCGATACGCATTGGAAGGAGGGTTCTTCTCTTCTCTAATGCTGGATATGTTAGGCCCTCCAGCAAGCAAGTGGGAGGCTTTCCTTTTGTAACAATGTATATAATGTGACCATGTGCAACTAGTTTGGAGAAATACGGGAAAGCATAGTGTGGGGCTGTGTGCAAACGCGTGATCACGTTACTTGGCGTCATGGACAATTGGTCATACTTCTGTCTGGCTGTTTGCCTCCGCCAGGTTGAATGACTAGCGCCAAACCGATCGCTTGCTGAGTCGGCTTCCGATGGGTCGAAAGTCCACATCGTTACCCACGGCGAGGCTTAGTGGTATCGGGGAAGATAAAGTAGAACACTCGCAATGCACTCTTTGGCGCAAACTAATAAAAAGAAAAAGTCTTTTTTGGCTTGGAATATGAAACGCCTACGACGTTGTCGCCATGGTGACCTGGCCATCGAACGTGGACGTCGCGAGGCAGCGACAAACGTGATCTGCCTCCACGTCACACCAGGATATGCCGATCACCTCCGACGAATTAACGAAACTCACGGTGGAGCTTCGATGGGCTCAACCGATGGGGATCGCACCAGCAGGAGGGGCGCGACTCACGTTGGTGACACATCCTCGCGTCTGGGGCTCGCGGACGCGATGGAGACCCACTTCACCGAACCGCTGGAGTTATGATCAACTACGCGGCTGATTCGTTCAACCATTAACGCCACCGACGATCAAATGCAGCTACGGGGTGTGAAAGTTTGTTAACACAACATATTCCTTTATCTTGGGATCGACAAACCAGGTTGCCCTCGCTCTCCTGCTGCCAGCACAAACAGCACAAACATCCACTCTAAAATGAAGATAGCTATATACTCTCAGAATCGAGCAGATCTTAATTCCGGCCGTACAAGCTTGGTGAAAGACAGTAGTTCTAGGCGATGTAACTCAGACCTTGTCCCACTGGTCCCCTCCCAGCCTAGTATGAGAAACGTTCCGTTCCCTTCTCCTTCGCCCGCCGACATTCATTCCGATTCCATATCCCTGTACCGAGCTGAACGACGGGATTTGGTGTGAGAGGTCGGGACACTCTCATAGATGCTGCTCACTCTCCTGTGCAGGCGGTGATTTTCTTGGCTTTGACCCTTCACTTGTTCTTCCAGCTTTCTATAGCTCTCCGTCAGTTCGAGGCTCGTAGAATGTCGCTTAATAGCGCAACGGAAACAAGCTTACCGGACTCTGGTTTCGAGACTGGAAGAAACAGATCAGCACCGTTCGAGGGCGAATGACAGCCGGTGTCGGGGCATCATAGGACAGACATACTCGCAGATCAACGATGTGAGAGCCTTCACATCAGGCGCGTCGATTGGAGGCTCAGGAAGCTCGATTGTGACCACGCTGTCGACCTCCCACGTTGCAGCGTTGTCGCTTGTGTCGTTTTCTTGGGACAATATGCCATCGCCCGAGACGGCCTGGACGTTCGGTTCCCTGTCGCCTGGCAGAGCTGATTCTGTGAAGTGTGAGGCATTCGACCGGCTACCGGAATGCGACTTCTTCTCAGCCGATGCCAGTCTATTCCGGAGTTCGTTCAGTCGTGGCAGATGAGTTTTCATTGTTGTCGGAGGGTACAAGTGATGATAGGAGGAATGCGATTTCTGTGAGATGTGTGCATACCGCGAAGGCGAGAGGCCCAAGCCTAGGACGCACATGATGCTTTATAAACGCTGGCTGTCTTGTTGACTTATAATCGAGGTGACACCATGCACCCCCCCTGCGCGAAACGGTCCACCCAACTCAAGCCCAAAGTTGAAGGTAACATCGAGGCCACGGTTCTAGGCATGGGCAGGACAGGGGCCGAGTGTAACCTCGCCGATCCTTGTGGCACTCAACGGTGCCCGACGAGGGACTGGTCAAACTAGGTGCACTCAGGCTATTTTGCCTGACTGCAACCCAGAACAACTGGGCTGGATTTCTGATCTGGTTTCTCGGTCCGTCGGTAGAGAATGGCTTTGCGTATGGAAGCGGAAGAGATCCCTTAAGAACAAGAAAACAATAAATCCATGAAACAATAAATCCATAAAACAATAAATCCATAAAACAATACAGGCTACCTGAATTCGGCCCTCCGACCTCTTATCACAAGCTGAAGAAGAGTCCAGTATGCTCTTTATACTAATACCCGCAAGCGGTGTTTTCAACAAAACGTCCTGACTCCAGTATCCTTCTAGGATTGATTGTGTTCGACCCTGAAAATAATCCTAATCTTCCTGTGGTATGCGGCTCCCGCTCGCTCCTTGGCCGCACAAACTTTTGAAACCGATAATCTGAAGGATCGATGGCTCGCACGTATGGACAGATTGCTTCCCAAATCTGACTGCGGAGCCGTCTACAGTTGCTGAGGGTGCACTCCACGCGCGGAAGAGATAATGGCGAGATGGCGACAGATTCGAACGTGTACTTATGAACGACGGTAAGGTGCATTTCTTACCAATCACCGGGGTATGACAACATGGCACAGGCATATCAAAGATATCCTCGGGGTGCGTACGCGGTGATAGGATACTGGGCCCATTCCAGGTCAGAGGTTCGGGATCCTCATAAGAAGAAGACAGGTAGCAGTCAACAGCCACAGTCTCATATACGTAGGGTAGCTCTTCGCCGCTGCGCTGCAGGTTGATTGTCTCCATGTCATGGAACTATTCGGCTCCTTCGGGGATGGTGTGTGTATGTGATGGTGAAATTTCACAGACAGCGCGCCTTCCGGATCTGTGCCTTTAGGGGCCCCCAATAAGTAGTTGTAGTCTTGGTGGTTTTGGAATCTGAACATACGCTCTTGTATGATTTCTAAAGCACGTGTAAACAGCCTTTCGCGTAAAAGGGCCATTAATTCGGCATTGAGAGAAGATCAGTCAGATTGGCGAATTTTCCGTAGCCCCCGTGTACTTTATAGCGTCCTGAACTGCCGCGGTGAAATAGTCCGCCTCCGAGAGGAGTATGGATCGTTTTTGCTTGTCTTTTTCAACGCTGGCTTATGACTGCCGGCCAAGTACGGTGGAACATGAGTCAAATCCTGCCGAACCCCTTGGTCAAGCAGCTGCATAAACTGAATATTACGAAAGACTGGCTAAGGATTGACCTTTAGCAGAATTCATGCCGTGCTCACCTCCAGCTATCCATCATGGGCAAATGTCCCAGGTCGGTCACCTGCCGAAATGATAACCCTGACGACGCCGGTCGACACCACCACATAAAATGAGAGGGTGACATCTTCGGTCTTGGATCCCACCGTCAACTAATGGTTGGTTTTGCTCATTGTGTCAATATGAACCGGCCGAACGTCAGTCTGGTTGGCAATTCGAACCTAGTCAGGCACACGCCGACAGCGAGCCGACAGAGCCCCGGTTGGGTTTTCCTTGTGCATGCGCCATCGCCTGCTCCAGAGCTGCTCACCGCACGCAGACTATTGCTCGTGCAACGCTACGCGCAACAGCGTACCAGAACAAAGCAGTGTCAAGTAGTTATGGTGTGAACTCTGTGGCAGTCGTGGCTGTCCGACCTGCCATAGTATTCGCAGGACCCCGTGGGGTTATCCAGCCCGGGCATCTGTTGCGGCGGCGCACCGGCTGTGCCCGTTTAAGAGTGCTCATGGAGCAGCGTGGCTGAACTCCACAACCGATTGAACTACCAACCAACAGATGGACGAGAGACCACAAGACCCGTGATTGTCCAAGCTGAGTGTCCAGACATCGGGCTGGAGAGAGAAGCTGAGACGTACCGATGGATGCCACTGCCATACATGGGATCGGTTGCGCGTAAAGACAAGTGTCTCGTCTCACAAGGCATGTTTAGACTCACTGCATTTAAGGATTACCTTCAATGATGCGAGACGCAACCCACTTTTGATGATCACTTTGCGCAAGATTAGTGACGGCGTCGTTGTCGCGACAAGGGGCCGCCCAGGTACGACACGGCTCGAGGTCGAAGTCGAAAAGTTTGATGTCTGCCCCCGTCTGTGGCTGAACTGCATCCCGGACTTGTTGGCGGACTGACTGGCGGGCACACACTATGGTAGACAATCCTTAGACTTTGGGTGCATGTTCGACGCGGCCTGCCATAATTACCCCTCTCACAGTGGTTGTAGGTTCACGCGTATATCGATCAGAGGGAATCAAACCTACCGCCGACGGCTAGCTTTCCACGACGCTTGCTCAGGTGACCTTGGACGATTTCTCCGGCCATCAGTGGCCCTTGACATAGTTTGATTCGCTCTCCGAACGTGTCACCGGGGTCAACGGAAGTCCCCTTTCTAAGGTAATACAGACGAAATTCAAGAATCTATCCCAGGACGGCATTCCGTAAAGGGTTGTCACATACCTTAAATTCACCGCGGTCGAGGTCCAACAGGTCCTGCATCCAATCGCCCAGCCAGCATTGGTGGTCTAGCATTTGTCAGTAACTGCGGTCAGGCAGTGCATCAAATGACAGCCATACCAAAGTCTTGCATCTGCCACCCGATTTTCAGCTTGCGTACCATGGCCCGCCGCTCCTCGCTCGCCTGGACGAGCATGCGGATATAGGGAAGCACTCGCAACATGCCGATGTCCTCTACGATGAACACGATCGTCCCAAACAGAGAAAAGTCGATCGATCGGCCGTATGGCCCCAGCAACAGTGCGGGCTGTCGACACTGGTGTAGCCATTCGCGGAGGTAGAGTTGTGTACTGAGGCTGGAGGCTGCGGTCGGGTCAGAACGTACAGGATGCGCGGTCCGGGCGTATCATCCCAGTAAGCGACATAGAAGGGCTGGAGTTGGAAGCACGAGCGAAATCCTGCGTGAGGTAACCAGAGGTATATGTACTACCCCGGCTGGATATGCCAATGGGGGGACACTGTAATGTCCATGCGAAGCAGATCATGAAAGGGACGTATGGTTACGGCGGGCCGTCCAGCACTCCAACGTTGTTGGACGAAAACTGCATGAGAGACGGCAACGGCACTCAGCACGATCCATAGGGCCCCAGCACCAACCACTTGCCAGCGGGATCCGGATCCTTGGTACCACGTATGATACGCCAGGGCCACCATTGCTGTGACCGCCAGAAGGTAGTGGATTCTCATGGCGACCTGACAGTGCCGTCGGACGACCACATGCAAGGTCACAGGGGTCATCATCAAAATGGCAGCAGCTGCCTAACCCTGGTTAGTGGTATCGCTCTCGGGTCACAGACATCATCATGGAGGGGCGGCGTGGTGACTGACCAGCAAGGGAACCCAGTCATGCCTCATGGCGGGGATCGGCTTATCCGCTCTGGCGATGGCAATGGCTCCATGAAGAAGGAAATGGGCGGCCATCACCCGCCCAAACCAGCGATGCAACCACGCAACGGCAGAGCGGCTGATTCCGAGCAGATGGACCGGGAGGTCAAAGGTCAGGCCCGTACCGAGCGGCAATAGGTTCAGGACGGCGAGCTTCGCCGCGCGTTGCTGGACACCAGCCCAGCCATGGGCGGACACGTGTAGGAGGACAATGTTGGCGCCCAGGAGCACCCCGACCAAAATGACCTCGAATGCGGTTGATATGTCAATGGTCTGGGCGAGCCACGGCAACTCATGGCCGATGCGCCGCCCAAGGGAGACCGCGATCGGGCGTTGGACAGTCCATCGACCAAGCCGGTGCGCCAGCCGGGCGATCAGCCAGACGCCCAGCAAAATAGCGATCCATATTCCGTACCAATCAACGGATTGGATTTGGCTGGCCTGTTCATACAAGTCTGAGAGGGCTGGAGCCATTGTCTCTGGGGAAGCGGAAGTTGTATATGGCAGATGGGAGATGGGAGATGGGAGATGTTGACTTATAAGCATTTTCACGGCGTCGGCCTTGGGCCACCGGGACAGCTAGATGCTACATACTTTCATTCTTGATGGTTGACCTCCGCGGCCCTCCTGTTGTAGTTGGAGATGGTGAGATGGTCAAATATATGGCTGGCACGTGCATTTGCCCGTGTAACCACGAGGTCAAGTCCGGAAAATGCTGGGTCCTATTACCCCTTCTAATTTCATGCCCAGGCATCAGAAATATGAGGTGCATGGAAGGTAATCTATAGGAGCAGTAAATGGGTAATTATCGAGCTTCTGCTTCTATCCGACAGGTTTAGATTTTGACGGCCTTTTTACCATGGTGGCTTATGGAAAATCACCATTTCATCTTACCCTAGCTCTACATTATGCTGACAGAGGTTGGGATTATGTGGAAATGGGATTGTGTCCGACCGCTACGTATGCCGCTCTACAGTACAGAAGCACCGCTTGAACTCGAATCGGCTATGGGAGCAAGTCAGTAATTCTACAGACCCTTGTACTGTACTGTACGGAAAACTTCAGACACTCCACTGCGGAGCACATATATCAAATGCAAATAAGCTGAAGAAAAATATACTAAAGCCTCCTCGAAGTCCGTGCGGTTATGCGTCCAGGAATAGCCAATTTGCGGTAACAAGAGTTCAAAGGCAAGACTCCAGCCGGCTGATCACACAGAATGTTTCCACGGGATCCAATTCAGGGATACAGTATTAGGAGCGCCTGCTCCATTACACCTGTCCTGTGCGACGAGATGATTTTGCATTTGTGGCAACTAAGTATGAAGCAGACGTCCGCGAGTCATTCACTGCTGTTCTATTCATTCATTGACATATCACAGTAATACATTGTACAATATGATCTTGGAAACCGTATGGAGATTGCAGTACAGAAAAGCACCAACTTATCATGAACGACGTTGTATCATAATTCAACCACATCCAGGCATGCAAAATTCCGCGTTCCTGCTACGCAAACGGTTCCTGTTTCTTGTGAGTATTGAAGCCCCACGCCTAGGTCGAGTGATGATGCTCGACCTGGTCTTCCGGGACCGTGACATTACACGATGACTCCTGTCTGTTGGCACCGACGTTATTGAACGGGCTGACTTCAGTCCCCTGGTAATCCATCATAATCTGTAGCCACGGGGGTACTGGCAACTCGAGGTTTCGCACAGGGGCAGGCGCAGATGGTTGTTGATGCAAGCTGTGGCGGTGGAAGTCCGTCTTGGGCAATGCTGCGGAAACAGGCGCCAATGGATCCCAGGGAGGCATTAGCATTGGAGACTTAGTCGGGAGCGCCAAGCTGGCTTCCTCGACATGCTGCACATGAGGGAATCTCGGAAAGCTCGGTGGCGCAGTTTCTAGTATAGAAGAGAGCCCCAGTGCATTGGACGAGGGAACGGGGTCCGGTGCATCAAAAGAGGGACCTGGAGGGTACAACTTGTAAGTAGTCTCCCCGGAATGGCATGACGCCGCTTCTGCTCGGATACTGAGGCTGTTCAGCCTCACCTCCAAAGGGCGACCCTGCCGCTTGCGATGCAGGAATAGACGGATGTAAGGAACCGTCGGTCTCGGAACCGGTCAGGGGCCAGGTCCAACCCCAGAAAGATGCGGGCAATGTCTCCCACGAGCGTGGTTCCATAGCCCACGGCATCCAGTGCCATGGATCTGCCGTAGGATCCCCCATCGAATTGTCTGCGGGCATATACGAATCCGGGAGCGCGATTGCGCTAGATGAGGGCGCCCAGCCTACATTATCGCCAATGTCGGATGGGAGAGTGCTGTTCCCATCATCTCTGATCTCATTCCCTTCCCCACGAGCAGTAACGTCTGCAGGGCACGTAACGGATGAGCCACGTTCAGCACCACTGTCTTTTGGGATGGCGACATCTGAAGCACGGCCCATATCGGACACGCTCCATCGGTGTCCCTCCATGGATGCGCCGACTGATAGATTCGACGTAGCTGTATCAGACCGGCACCCCATGTACTTCCGGCCAGCGTGGTTAGGGGTTTGAGGAAGGACGTTGCTTTCCGCTCGACCTGTTTGACCTGGTCCTCCCATCGAAGCGCAGGGTCAATCGTGATTCCATGGTACGTGACTGTCTTAGCAGGTTTGATCTCTGCGCCAGCGACTCTCATGGTTTGCGCCACGTCAATTTTCGTCCTAGAGCGGGTGAAGTGCATGAGCTGGTATTTCGCGGGAGAGAACTTCGACCCATGGGTCCTTGCCCATTCTTCCGCTCTCTGATGTGCCCGTTCCAGCTTTCTACAGTTTTGCTCCGTCGACGTGCTCCTTGTGAAGAAGTAGACATCGTCAATCCATCCCGACGTTTTTATGTCGCTGTCGGCCGCCGCCTCCAGGAGGTCTGCATTGTAGAAGAGATAGAGTATCGGCGAGAGTGGTGAGCCCTGTAGGATTCCCACGGTCACCGTGTATGGCTCGGACTCTATGTCCCCCATCCGCACGGTTGTTGTTCTGTTGCCGAGGAAGCTTGCGATCCATCCCACGGTATCCCGGTCAATCTCTCGTTTCCGTAGGTTGTGAAGCAGTCGTATATGTGATACATAGTCGAATGCGCCCGAGACGTCGAGGAACAGGACACTAGCGACGTGGGACGGCATGGATTTTCAGGTCGTGTGTGTTCTTTCCAGCAAAAGGTGGACGGCCTGTTCTGTTGAGACTCCCCTTCGTCCTCCCATGTGCTGTGGGGGTAGCAGGTTGTGTTTCTCGACCACGTAACTCAGTCGTCTCGCCAGGATTGACTCCATCACCTTACCCAACGTGTTCAGAAGCGCTACCGGACGGTATGACTTGACTTGTCCATAGTCGCTCTTTCCAGGCTTCCTGAGCGCCACTGTGATAGATTCTCGGAAGTGTTGGGGACAGTAGTGTAGCCGGAGGCACGCATTGTAGAGGTGTTGGAGGGCTTCCGCAATGCATGGTGAAATATGGTGTAGCAGGTGACTTGGGATGGTATCCTTTCCGGGCGCCTTTCTACCTGGCATACGTCGGATCGCTTCTGTCACCTCCCGTAGCGTGACGGTCGGGAGTTGTATCGGGCTTGGGTACTCAAAACCTCTGATATCGGTCAGGTCGACTTCAGGGGGCGGCGGAAAGAAGGCTTGCTTGAACATTTCCAGCTTTTTAGTTGCATCTGTTTCCAACCCTCCATCCGGACGTTGGAGTGGCGGTACCAGTGTAGTTCGCGGCTCTCTGTTACGAGCCCACCTTGTTACCCTCCACAGGCCTTCTAGGGAGTTCGTCGCCTCCTTGATCTTTTTCCGGTGGTAATTTCGGAGAGTTTTCCTGATGAGCCTGGCCTTGTAGTTTCGTGCTTGGCGGTATGCCTCCCAGGCCTCGGGCGTTCGTTCACGCTGGTATCTTCGTCTCAGGCGCCGGGCGAGCTGCTGTGCCTCTTCACATTCCCTTGTCCACCCCGGTAATGAGTGTGGGCTAACTCGCACTTTCGGAGTGGACTCTTTGATTGCTACTAGGATGGCGTTGACTATGGCCTTGATGGCGTCGTCGATGTCCTGTTCTGTGGTCAGCGTCGTCAATTCCGGTAGATTTTGCGCCAGGACACGGTGGAGTCATTCCTGGTCGGCCAGCTCCCAGTTCCACTTCTCAGGAAGTGTGCGCTCGTGGGTTGGCTTTGCTAATATCGTCTCGAGAGGGATGTGGTCCGAGTCGTGATCCAGGTCGTCTCGTGGGAGATACCGGATGAGACTATCCTTGAGTCTAGGTGTGGCTAGCGAGAGATCGATCGTTGATTCTGAGCCTCGACTTCGAAAGGTGACAGGTCCTGCTTCATAGAGGAGGGCTAAATCGTAATATTCAATGAGCCGTAGTGTTTCCTCTGCCTCTGGATCTGCTCTCTGCGCCATTGAACCGTCCCAGCATGGATGATGCAGGTTGAAGTCCCCCACGATGATCTGCTCTGCCCGTCGCCATCGCTCCATCGCTGTCCGAAGCACAGGGAGGGTGCCATTTGCCGGTTCCAGAGTGGGAGAAGGATCGTATATGATGTGAATGATGATCTCTTCGTTCCCTTCGCCGCAGCGTAGTCGTAGCGTGCTTAGGTCAGGGGTGTGATGCGTGACTGACCAGCGACTGGCTTCGAACCTCTTGTTCACAAAGAAGCAGACACGAGTTTTCTTTGATCGTAGTATGCCAATTCGAAATGTTGTGGGATGGGATGGTGGGTGGTGTTCATGAAAGGGTTTCTCCAGGGCTCTTGTATTGCTAGCACATCATAGCTGATGGTCTTCCTGCCTCTCAACAGGGCCGCCATCACCTGTTCTCGGGACTTCCTGACGTTATACTGGAGTATTGATAATGTGGACTGTCTGGTCATTGCTGGCTAGGCTGTGTGACCAAAAAGAAATTTGAAATCGAGTGCATGTTTCCCCCTGGAGTAGGTTTGTCGGATTGCATTACCCTCTCTCTCCTAGTGTTCGCGGAACTTTCAGCAAGACCTCGGCGTGTAAGAGTTCGTCGTCTTTTGTGTGCAGTTTGCCACTCCTCTCCAACCGCTCGGGTGGATGGCTGTATGTCTTTCCGCAGGCCATATGGGTGCGGTTGGCTGGAGGCTGCAGTCCCCTGCGAGTTATCTGGTGTACCGGTGTCCTTCTGTGTTCTCACCGGACTCGACGGACGTATCGGGGCGCGCGTCCCGATTTGCGCGCGGGCTCCAATCGCTGACTTTCCAGAATCGTCCGTTTCGTAGTAGAAGACAGGTCGATTCTGTCGGGCCTGTTCTATCCTGGCCGTTTCCTTCCTTCTCCGTGTGCAGTCCTTTGCACAGCACACACGACGGTGCCGGCTTTGGGTCGGTTTCTTTCACCATGCATTCTTTGGTGTTGTGCTTTCCTGCGCAGTATCCGCACCGCTCTTCGGCATCGCACTGACGTCCGATGTGGCCGTATTCATGGCATCTATAGCACTGCTTGAGTCGGCACGACTTGTCGTATAGGACGCAGTCGTGGTGAATCGCATTCAACACCAATCCCTCCCGGATGACCCGGTTCGCGTGATATTTCGTCGTAAACTCCACGACAAGGGATGAGGCTTGTTTCTTTCTTCCTTCCCTGGTTCGCCAACCTACGTACGTTATTTTCGCTCCCTCATGGAGCACCGCATTCTCAGATTCAATTATCTCAATGGCTCTTTGTTGGTTGTCAGTGTCGATAGATTCTTTGCTAGTGCGCACTCCGTGTACAATCACCCCGTAAGTGGGTCTGACCACCCTCGCGGATGTTCCGAGACCTTTGACCCATTCTTCTTCGGTGTCCTTCAAAGTGTCTGCCTCTGCCGTCGTTGCTGTGTGCAGCACTACGTCCCCACTCTTCAGTTATTTTGCGGCTATGGCCTGAGGGGCCTTCCCAAGCAGATTTATCCGTGATCCTAATGCATCATTCACCCGTTTGCAGAGGTCTTCCGATGATACCTGGCGGAGTACGGCCGCCGCGTTTGCATCCAGCTTCACTACGGTTTCTCTATCCCTGACACTTGCGGTTGTGGAGGCTCTGCTGTTCGGTGTCGACGGGTATGAAGGCGCGCCCGACCGGACTACGTCAGCCCAGGAGGCAATTCGAGTGGCTGCGTTGGGTGCGACAGGAGCCGGTGATGCGAGTGCATTGTTGACTGCGTTCTTGATAAGGGTAATGTCTTCTACGATCGGCTGCAAACTATTTAGCTTTCCCAGGATCTCCTGTCCGGATGGTTGCTCTCGAGCTTTCTTAGCTAGATTAATCACGCTGTTCAAAAATGCTTCCAGAGATGTGGCTGGTAGTTTGGCGCGTTTGGTGCTGTCGAGCTCCAGCAGTGCTGTGGCCTCGGCTATGATTTGCGTGGCATGCTCGAGGTAGTTCAGGGGCTGAATCCCCAACACTGGCCAAATAGTCCCACCAACCATGACTTCTGGGTATTTGGCGATAGCCAGGAGCCAGGTTAATAGATTGAACCAGCTTTGAGATCAATTAAGCTTCTATTTTAGGAGAAATTTCAAAAATTCGTTCTGAGCTGAGGGGAGTTGTTTTAAAACGTAAAGTAGTTGAGCCTCCCGCCGGAACGGAAAATAGTCTCGTCCGCCACATGGAGGAAGGAACTTCCGCTCCGTACAAAGCCTGAACATGCCCCGCTTTTCGGGTACTGGAGAATCTCCATCACCCCACCTAATAAACATTCGCAGCTAGGACCCACATCCAGTGCGGAAGATACGGAAAGCGAAGCTGCGAATAGCCTCCAAAAAAAGGTTCAAATCTAGGATGGCCGATGATACGCCTCTTACTCGAGCTATCGGGTTGGGCCTCCTAGGATTCCCATTCCCCATGGAAGAAAACGTGCACTCATGGGGTTCTGTCTTTTCCGCCAAACCTAATTTACCGCTGCTACGAGCTTGGGACGAGTTTTCAGGTAGCCAACCTACTGAAACCGGCAGAATGTTAGCAAGGTCGCCTCGTGAGCGACTGGATACTTTTAAAGCTCGAAAGAAGTTCCCGTCTATACACCCAAACTACCGAAGATGGGAGCCTACTCCGTTCATTTCGTTCACCCAATCGCCGCAACAGCTGCAAGATATTGCCAACGACAGAGAAGAGAGAAGAAACCGCTTTCAAACAATCACGGTGATAAATCCGAATGTGAGGATCCAGAAAGGCCTTCCCATGCTTAATATGGAGATCGAAATGGGTCACTACGGAGTTCCGGATCCTTACCGCAGAGCGAATGAATACTATAAGAATCACCACATTTGTCTATGGGAGGTCACAGAAGAGGAGTTTGTCGGAAACTGGGACTGGGACTCTTTAGTCGATTTTGGCCCATGGTATGAGCAAATCATCTTGCCTGCTTTCAAAGCGCACAATGACACGTACGAGGCTCGTGGCGAGGCATTCAAAATGACAGCGCTACAGGATGCCTTGTTCGAGACTCAGGCGTCGTCTATACTGTTCTCTACAAATTCTTGCATCTGCAGTGAGACTGAAGAATATGGGGCTCTCGTCAGGCACGAATCTGATTCCTCTGATGAGGCTGAAGAAAGCAATGCAAGGGATGACGCGCTGAAATTACTTGAGGAGGCATGAATAAGACCGTACTTGATGTGAACAGCTTGAGGGTTGTATTCGGAAATATCTTAGTATAGTGCGTGACCAAACTAAGACAGATGCGATGCTCTTTGTGACAAAATATATATAGTGTTTCCACCTATAGGCGGCGGTTAAATTAGGTAACACAATAGCTGACTAAAACCCGCCTGCCTCGGATTGTGAATCTTGGGCAGCAATGATGCAGGGGTCAGCAGAGTTGGGGAAGCAGTTGATCTGTGCTGTACACCCCCCCCCCAACCTCTCCCGGGGGTGATCCCCCACTCACGATAACACGAGTTGAGGTATTCTAAAGGCTTCGGGTTTCTCAAGATCAAGAGACTGTTTTTAACGCTCGGTTATTATCTAAGTGATGCAGCAACGGAAACACATCTGTACATGTTGCCAGAAAGGCTTCAGTACGGCTCATGCCAAGCAGCAGCATGTATCAGACTCACTTAATCACCATATCTGCCGTTTCTGCCCCTCCACGTTGGATTATCCAACCGAAGAAGACCTCAATGAATGTCTTGAAGATGATCATGATATATGTATGACCTGTAATCGCCGGTTCAGCGGACCTCGCCAGCTTTTACAGTATGATATAGATAAGCATAATATGTGTGCATCGTGTCGTAGGTATTTCGATAACCCGTCGAATTTGAAGAGTGTTCGTTTATCATTCAACGACTGTTGACGAGAAGCTAAGAACATATCCCATAGTATAAGATTTCTCATGCTGAAAGGAACATTGGCTGTCCTGGCTGCTCGCGTCAGTTTCCTACGAATTCCGCAATGATGTTGCACCTCGAAGCTGGGACATGTGATTCCGGCGTCGATCTTGACAAGATAAACCAGCTAGCTTTCGAGTGCTACCAAGCACAGTGGTATAAGTCTTTGAATGTGAACTTTGACTTCGAATGCCCAACCTGCCAAACACCATTCGCTTACATGAGCGGTATTTTGCAGCACGTGGAAAGTGACAGTTGCGAAGCAGGGTTGAGGAGTACAAGTCCGCTTGGGATATTTCTTGAATTTTCCAGGTCTAGTATTGACTGTGAAAGCAGTGAACGCTGACTTTCTGCATAGGGAAGAGACAATCATCTTATTACGGGATAGGGAAAGCAGGGAATCGCAGCAAAGAGTGCTAAAATTTATGAATACCTATTACTACGACGAAGTGGGAAAATGTGTTATGAATAATCAAAGCACTATACAAGCCCCAGACCAATTTAGGCCGGTTGGTAATCGTTCAACTACTCCTGAATATTATCAATGAAACGTTGAGCAACTCCAACTACAACGCCATTCTTTTTAAAGAATTTAGCATCCCTGTCTTTATTGATCTGTCTGAGATCAAAGCTATTTGTTAACGCGATGTCGCATGCTTTCTCGACGTTGTCTTTGTGGACCTGGGAATCCACCCGGGTCTGTTGCTAAGCTGAATATTTTCGGGCGGCTATATCTAGTGGTAAATCTGGAATTATGATTGCATCATCATGAATAGGGTCCGAATAAGGGAGCAACGGCGGAGAAGCACCTGGAGTGATTATTGTTGATGCCTGGGCAGACTGT
Organism: Aspergillus sp. AS01; assembly: GCA_036986335.1. Lineage (NCBI taxonomy): Eukaryota > Fungi > Ascomycota > Eurotiomycetes > Eurotiales > Aspergillaceae > Aspergillus > Aspergillus sp. AS01. Next base: position 37,073 of record BTWD01000128.1, on the reverse strand, counting down.
GCAGGTGAAAAATAGATGTTAATTGGTGCCGATGGCGTTGATTTGTTTGACAATTGCCTTCCAGTTTTCCGTTGCCTTTCAAACCGATGTTGCTCTTCTGTATATAATTGTTGTTGTATCTCATCCGGAACATCGTCATGAGATTTAATGTTTAGCTTTTTCTTCTAAACCAAACTAACAAGGCGTCTTAAAAGGTGTGTCTTGAGTTTGTAATGCTTCTTTCCCACGGGGTCCTGCCAGCAGTGCCTGTCATGGTTATTATATGGTGGCCCAGGGCATCGTAATGTATTGTAGACAGGCCGCCAAGGCGAGTATTGATCTGAGGTTTGCTCTGTATCAATCTGGGCATCCCTATTGGCAAGTATAGTTTTGGTTACTGAAGTAGCACCGCGCTTTTCTCCAGCGCGAGGCTCATTATATTATAATCTGTAAGGTAGTTGGTGTAAATATCATGTTTGATCTTCTTTCCCTTGTGTAATAGATTGGTCCACTGAAAGAGCAGCCTTTCTATGACAGTCCAATCAATATTAAGACCTGGGAAGTCTCTTGATGAAGATCATTGGCTGAATGATTATTTACTGATACTAGAATGGTAGTATTATCTAACCTAGCCCTTCGGTCATGGAATATAGGTTGCTGCTTGACATCCTGGACTTTGTTCTCCAAGGTTTCTTGCCAATATGCACTAGGGGCTATGACGATATCTGGTTCTGTGGCCTTTAGGGCTGGACGGTGATTGAGCTTAACTTTCCAGTCGATCAGATAAGAATATTCCGCGGCTTGGGATTCCCGAAAGTGATTTTCCGGGCTGTTGTTGCCTATCTGGCTTGTGGAGGGGCTACACACGGGAGGCGTGGGTGTTCGACTGAAGTTGCCTGGCGTGGGAGCGGGATAGAGCGGGGTCGCTTCCCATGAATCGAAAAACTGGAATTGCGATGGATCATCTGGATAGCGGGGACTTAAGCTCATTACCTTCAAGTAACTGCCGAGGAACCTAGCGTGACCTCGTATGTCAGTCTCACATCCGGTGCGTCATCTTGCACAGGGAAAAGCTGCAGCTAACAGGCTGAGAAGAATAATAAGCAGGATCATGAGTTTATCATTCACCAGCCAGTACCAACGAGGACACACGAGTTCGTTTCGATCTCAGTCAGAAAATAGTTTGTCAGAAACGGGCGAATTGCAGGAAGTTGGGGATGTCCATGTTGACAGATTGCCAGTTCCTAATTTTCACGTGATCAAAGTGGAACCTTCGAGAAAGTTGGTCTCATGGAACGTTATTGTACGTATGAAACGAGCCGTGATGAACACGGAAAAGTTATAATCCTGTACTATTCTATGTTTAGACTAGCGTCTCTTGGCACGCGCTCAAAGAGGGCAGAGAAGTTTTTTTGTTTGTGAAACTAATTCAGCCGCCGACTGTACGATGAGATCCGCTCAACCCGAGACAGTTGGAAGACACTGTACTGGCGAGAGGACGCTGGACGGGATTCGCGAGAGAAGACCATTGAAGAGAGAAATTCGTATATCAAACCATCGTGAGTAAGTGAGGTGTTGTGGCTGTCACTGTGTGCCGAGCGGGCACTAGTCTCGGCCCGATGGCGATCCCGGCAGGGGTTACCGAACCCCATCCCACAAACACCCAAGAAACAGCGACAATTTTCAGCGACTATGACTTTCGTCCAAGGATCCCAGCAGCACGAAAACGCCGCAGGCGAGGCCTCGACGGAGAGGAAAATGAGCCGATCGCGAACCCTGAATTTGCGACCGGCGGAGAAAGCAACGGGCGGGTGACAAACCAAGACGTCCGACAGTATTTCAACAGCTTCAAAGAGGCGCTTAAGCAACAGACCGAAATAATTGAGACAGCGAGGGCAGAGGTCCAAGAACTGAAGGCCGAACAACAGCTCCTGCGAACCCACAATAAGGAACTGCAGGAAGAAATCCAGGCCTACGGGCCAAACTGGAGGCACAACCGCTGAACATTCCCGTGAACAGATCCTGGGCGGAAGTGGCCGCTGGCAACCCTCTGCCAGACCCCGCGAGAACCGTCCCGCGCCCTAGAAAGGATCCCAACTGTGTCCGAATTAGTACTGCAGCAACCCTAGATGAAGACGTTGACAATGACCGATTCTCGAGAGCCCTGCCCACTGAAGCAGCGAACACACACATCAGGACCGCCCTTCTGAACGCCGAGACCACCAAAGAAGTGCAAGTCGCGGGCATTGGTACTACCAAAACGGGATATGTCATCCGATTCCGGGACACCCAGTCAGCGGAGACAGCCCGGAACAGCACCGAGTGGCTGGAGGAGCTGGGAAACAACACCAAAGTAGTGAAGCCCCGGTTTGGGATCGTGGTTCACCGAGTCCCAACTGAGGACTTTGAACTAGAAGGAAACAAGAAACAGGGGATCGAGAAGATTATGGCTGAGAATGACCTCCATGACAAGAAATTCCGGGTCGAAGAAATTGCATGGTTGAAGAAGAGGGACATGCCTCTAGGGAAGTCAGCCTCGATGGGGGTCTGGTTGGACTCAGCGGAGGCAGCAGAATGGATTATCGATAACAGACTGTTAGTGGGGCAAAGGTTCATCGGGTGCGTGGAACCCTACCGGGTGGAGAAGAAGAGGTGTCGCCGCGGCCAACAATTTGGCCACCTAGCCTGGTCATGCAAGGAACGAGTGAAGTGCGGACATTGCGCGGGTCACCACGACCAGCGCCACTGCTTCCCAGGAATAAGACCAAGATGCTCAGACTGCAATGGAGAACACCCAACAGGCGACCGGGCATGCCAGGCTTCTCCTAACCCGAGTCCATCCTAATGACAGCAAATCTTCGCATCTTACAGTTGAACATCATGAAATCGAGGGCAGGGATGGAAGCCCTCATCAACGATCATCAAAGCCAGAACCTAGACCTGCTCCTGATTCAGGAACCGCCAAAGACAGCATATCACACCCATGTTAATCATAGCGCTTGGCGACTCTACCGACCGACACACCCAGAAATACCGCGGTTCCGCAGCCTCCTCTATGTCAACCGGAGGATCTCCACATCATCACACCGCCAAATCCAGCGTGGTCACCCAGATGTGGTGGCCGTTAAGATCTGGACCCCAGAGCTCCAGTACCTGGTGTTCTCGATCTATATCCAGCCAATCGCGTTGCATGACTCATTTCAAGCGAGCAGCGCACGCGAAATTTTGGCAGAAATCCAGCAAACCATCCAGGAATAAACAGAGCAGGGCGAACGCACGACAAAAATTATTCTGGCCGGAGACTTCAACCGCCATCACCCGGCATAGAGCCACCGTGCGGTACATCGCGGCTTCGCAGAACACGCAGACGAACTAATAAATTTCTTTCAAGACTACGAGCTGCAATGGTGCCTGGCCCCAGGCGAGACGATATTCTGGTCCCTGAACAAACCTGGGATGACTTCAGTACTCAATCTCACACTTACAAACGACATGACGCAGCTGATCAAATGCCAACTTCATTTTGACCACTACGGGTCCGACCACAGGGGCACATACTCAGAGTGGAGCCTCTAACCAGAGCAAACTAGGAAGCCCAAACCGAGAAAAGCATACGACCGAGCAGACTGGGCCCGAGTAGGCCAAACGATAATGAGGTTGATTAACCCACAGATGAGAATTCAATCCGAGCGGGACCTAGATCAGGCGGTAAACCATCTGATTTAAACTACAATAACCGCGCTCGACCAGTATGTGCCAGTACAGGCCCCATGCCCATACTCAGAACACTGGTTCACAGCAGATCTCAAGATCCAACAGGTGGAAGTCAACCAAACCCGCCGGAGGTGGCAAGACAGTTGTACCACCCTTGGACCCAACCACTCAATGATAAAGGCAATGTTTGCAGAAATGCGTGAAAGAAGACGAAAATGGACAAGAGCAATTGAAAAAGCAAAAACAAGCCACTGGAGGGAGTTTCTTGACAAAGCAGGTGAAGGCCATCTATGGAAAGCAGCCACCTATATACGCCCACGAGATGCTTATACGAGCATTCCAGCGATTAAAGTAGGCACGGAGGAGGTAACTGACAATCAAAGAAAAGCAGAGACGTTCCTTGATTCCTTCTTTCCAAAAATGGCAGAACCCGAAGTAGAAGTAGAAAGCAACCCCACAAAAGAACTGCCATGGGAGCCGATCACTGAACAGGAGATTTACCGATCACTCCGAGCCGCCAAGGGAACTACGGCCCCAGGTAGAGATGGAATTCCCACGCTTGTATGGAAATATCTGTGGATGTACCTGAAAGAAACAATTACCACGGTCTTCACCAAGTCAGTGGATCTGGGCTATTATCCCAGACAATGGAAACAGGCGCGGATCGTAGTACTGCGGAAGCCAGGAAAACCAGACTATTCGGCACCGGGAGCATACCGACCGATATCACTACTGAACACACTGGGGAAGCTACTAGAAGCCGTTATGGCCCGACAACTCTCCTACTGGGCGGAGAGATTCAAGCTACTCCCGGACACACAATTTGGAGGTAGACCAGTACAAAACACCGAGCAAGCTCTGCTGGTACTGGCCAACGCAGTATACCGAGCTTGGGAACGGTCTAGGGTGGTAACGCTGATCGCGTTCGACCTAAAAGACGCGTTCAATGGAGTCCACCAAACCAGCCTCGACGCTCGGCTGCGAGCTAAAGGCATCCCACCAAAGGCCCAGCAATGGATCCGCAGCTTCATGGAAGACCGCCAAGCAAGCGTCATATTTGATGACTTGGAGGGTGAAATTCTACCACTGGAGCATGCTGGCCTGGCACAAGGATCCCCACTCTCACCGATTCTGTTTGGATTCTATAACTCGGACCTGGTGGACCAAGTAGTAGACCAAAATGGCGGTGCATCAGCTTTTATCGACGACTATTTCCGCTGACGATCCTATCCAACAGTAGAAGAGAACATCAAGAAGATCCAGGAAGAAGACATCCCCCGAAATGAAGAGTGGGCGCGGCGAACGGGTGCATCCTTTACCGCCGAAAAGACTGAATTAATTCATCTTACCAGGCGGAAAGCGACCCACGGAAAAGGACGAATTGTCATCGACGGCCAGGTTACCAAACCGGCCGACACTGCGAAGCTTCTTGGAGTGATCTTTAACAAAGAGATGCGCTGGAAGGAACATGTCCAGGAAGCGGTTAAACAGGCAACTAAAGTGAACATAGCCCTGAGCGGGCTCAGACACCTCCGACCGGAGCAAATGCGCCAGCTATACCAGGCATGTGTAACACCTATTCTAGACTACGCATCCACAGTCTGGCACAATCCGCTCCTAGACAAGATACATCTGCGACTTCTGGAGACGGTACAGAGAACAGCTCTTATCCGAATCCTTTCAGCTTTCCGGACAGTATCAACGGCTGCACTCGAAGTCGAGTCCTATATCCTACCAACTCACTTGCGACTCAAGCAGCGGGGACAAATAGTGACTGCTCGCTTCAGCACCCTTCCAGAAGACCACCCGGTTCACGGAGTAATCAGCCGAGCAAAGAAACGCAGCACTTATATCGGCAGCGGGGCCCGCTTCCCCCTAGCCGAAACAATGCGAACCATGGACCTTGGGCGGCTGCAGGCCTTGGAAACAATTGACCCCAGACCACACGCGCCATGGCGGAGCCAACTCTTTACAGAAATTGAGATTGAGCCGGATCGAGAGAAAGCGCAGGCCAACGCACTGGTGCAGCAATCCATAACAAGCATCACAGTCTTCTCAGCCGCTTCAGGCAAAGGGAATCAACTAGGAGCCGCAGCAGTAGCTCTCGACCACAACCAGCAGATAATATGGTCACGACAAATCAGCATCGGCTCAATGGAATACTGGTCAGTCTACGCGGCCAAGCTCATGGCAATCTACTATGCGATCAGGCTGGTTTTCCACCTAGTACAGAAGAAGCATGCTACAACAACTACGACCCACGGCCCAGCGACAATCCTCAGCGATAGTATGTCCGCGCTGCAAGTAATCACCAACTCATGGAACAAATCGGGCCAGCGAATCATCCAAGCTATCCATCAGTCAGCCGCAGAACTAAAGGCACGAGGAATCCCACTGCGATTACAATGGGTCCCGGGACACTGCGGCGATCCTGGGAATGAAACGGCGGACTGTCTGGCCAAGGAAGTGGTGGGCGCAGAAAACAAATATCCTTTCCAACATCTGCTATCGCGGGAGAAAGCTTTCATCCGCAACAAGATCAAAAATGAATTGGAACAAGAATGGAAGACCTCTAAAGAATGAAGGGCACCTCCGACGCGTGGATCAGGCCCTGCCCGCGTGCCGCACGCGCCGACTGTACGGCTCGCTTCCCCGCAACCGTGCTTACCTGCTGGCGCAACTTCGGACCGGCCACTCATGGCTCGCCACCTATGCTAAGCAACATGGCTTCCGAGATAACGGGCAGTGCGAATGTGGAGCGACAGAAACCGTGGTCCATGTATTAGTTGACTGCCCGCGGCTGAGTGCCCTACGGCAAGAATTGCGGCGGATAATCGGAGGCGTGTTTAACAACATTTCAGATATACTAGGAGGAGCAGGCCAAGGTAAGGAAGGTAAGTTGGAAGATACCACGCAGAACGGTAGCGTCCTAGGGGCGGTACTGGATTTTGCAGAGGCGTCGCAGAGATTTCGAAGTCGCGCGCCACGAGGGCGGCAGAACAGAACACCAGGCAACGGCCAACACAGGCCTTGACGAGGCTCCAAGTTCGTCAGGAAAGTAATAGCCTACAGTTAATGGATGTACATAGTGAGTAGATAGTGGTCCCCTGCATATCGCTTAAGGAGTTGGATCCCAGGTCAGATGATACGATGTGATATCCGATTATGATGTGTACCTTGCATGGATCTGACAGGCTACCTCTGGTAGCCTGATCAGGATATGCGGTGAGACCAGACAAGGCGACACTATAGCTATAAACAGCTGTACTTATCCCCATCGATACTGAAAATATCATCACACTCGTACCTCAGTTTAGGTTTCCAACTTAAGGCGAGGGGCCAGCGTATGAATCATCATCATCATCATCATCATCATCATCATCATCATCATCATCATCATCACTGTAAACAATTTGGGACGTCCATAGCGTAGTCGATAAAATGGATGGATCAGCGAACTGAGACATTTTCCTGAGACATTCTCATACGACTTCCCCTTGAAGGCTGCAAACTCAGTTCCCCAAATAGCGACTTGTTGCTACACACGTCACCACAAAAGTATATAACTCTACATCTCAACTTTCAGATGTTGCACCTGAGCTACTTTGTAGTGTAAGTAATCTAGTTCCGTGACCAAGGCAATCGATATCACTACTCCAACGTGGTGTATAATAATGAATCCAGTACCCTCTTAAAAAGATACTTTTAGATGGCTTTATGTGATGGGTCTACTTGTCAGGGTAGAAAGCCCGCCCCCCAGGTAAGGAATCAACCACGAAACACTGTAGATGCGTGTATAAGTGACAAAGGTAGCCTATATCCACAGCATAGACTAATTCTTGAGGGATCAGTCGCCTAACGATAAGGGATTCCCATTCTATACATCATAACGAAAGAGGGTAGAACCGCTATCGATGACCTCACGACTCTTGACACCCGCCTTGGTATGTCATCCTATCATATTTTATTTTAGCCTCTGAGAATGATTTAGCTAGATAATAGACATGCAATATTATACGAGAAAGGTCTTGCTTATCTATATTAGAAATCTAAGTATTGATTCATCTGTATAAGAAAGCTTTTTTGGATTTGTGAATAGTTTAGTATGAGAATATACTACTTAAACAACATATCTTGATATGAAGTGCGGTTGCGCATGCAGCACTTGGTATAAGAAAAAAATATCTTGATTAAAAGCCTCAACTGCAAGAGCAAGTCTTTTATTGTAAGGTAAGGCCTCCGATTTAAAGAAAATTGGATTGTATAGCTTCAAATTGACTACTTAGTGGTATACGCGTTGTTTTGGTAGGCGAACGCGACGGCCGGCGGCCGGTCGGGTGCCCGATTACGTTAACTAGTCGATACTTGATGACGTAATCCGTGGCCGGTCAGCCACACCTCCCTTACTGGTTTCGGCTTCGGTATCTGTTCTGTTTCGGGCTTAATTATTTGCCGTCCCTGCTTCTCATCGTCGATGGCTATACGGAAAATAGCCCACCGCTAGCAGTCGTGGCGGCTAGTAGGACCTACTTGCATTCTTCAATGTCTACTTAAATGAGGGTTTGGCTCCGCTCAGACCAAGAGACGGAGTTCGCCAAATCCTCTTTACCTTCTATATACGGGGCGTGTTTCAGAAGCCATTAACATGAACTGTCACATTATAGCGTCTTGCCAGTAATGAATCGTAAACCGTATGTGCATAACATCATCATGAGGCCCGAGTCGAGATCATAGGTTGAGACGTTGAGTTTTGTACAGTAATTCTTATCACATGACCATGCATAACGGGGTTTACTGTGAAGCGATGGATGCTTATCTATTGGATGGTACCCGGGACGGGACCCGAAACCTACTGTATCTAATGAGTCTAAGCGAAGAGAGCTAAGCTACAGGGGACGGCGTCACGTCCCAACATATTTTTGCCATCACGTGCGGGGATAGTGGCGATGATTCTCACCCGTAGCCGAAAGAGTCAGGCAGTAACAGTGCAGATACCCAATTCCGTTTAACATATGATTGCGGCCAGGCTTGCCGAGCACTCCATTTTTAGCACGGGACGCTTTCGTCATCGAGTTCTCCATAAAACGAAGGCGATTTCCCCTTTCATTGCTTGGTGGGTTATTCCAAATTAACCCTCGGCTTCGCTGCAATTACGGAGGGCTAACGCTAGCCATATGTGGCTTGACAATTGCCCCTCGGCCAGTTCCACACTACCAAACCCCTCATTTCACGTCGAAACTCTCCGTCTCGCCAAACTATCCGTCAGACAAAAATGCAGAATGACGATGGATATCTCGTTATCTCTGGTGAAAAACCACCTGACGACTTACTGGCCGCGGTTGAAGCCGAGATATCGTCGTCATTCCCGAGGAGATGTGGACCGAATGGGCAGCAGCTAATGAAGTTCAATGCGAAAGTATGTTCACATGGGCGTGTACCAGAGCTTAGTCCGGTATTTAGCTGACGATTACAGCTCCCTCATGAAGCATGGTTTCAAGAGTACCTCGGATGTTCGTCTTCCGACGCCAAAAAGGTCGGCGACACAATAGTCAGGTCGTTCAACAACAATCGAATTGGACGATTTGTTCCCGGGCCTCCTGGTACTGTGCTTATTTACAGAGCGGCAAGTCGGCAGGGCCTTAGTCCTGAAACTGGATTTTTTAGAATTGTGCCCAAGTCGCATCGAATGACAGCTGCCGAGATAAAACGGGCCAACTCCATATCGGTCACCCTTAGCGCCAAAGATACCTTATACATGCCGGCGAATACAACTATCGAATATATCGCATCCGGGGAGAGTGTGGCCCTTTGTGAGGCTTTATCTGCCTCACTCAACAATGACACTAATGGAGATGTGATGGGGTGATATTTCATGTTGCCCTTTAATGCAAAGATGTATTAATAAGATAGTCAATAACTATAGAAGAAGTTCGGATCTGAGTTGGAAAACGGAACTAGCAAGGTATCATGCGTCCACCCAGAGTCAAAGTTTGGGAAAGTCCAGCACGGGTCAGAGTTGGGAAATGGCTGCTGATTCATAAGATCTCGGTCGGAGAAACCCTGCGAATGAAGGGGAGTGATTGCTATTTCATTACCTATGGATCCCTGCTCTGCTCCCGGCAGAAGGGAACGTTGAACTCCGCCCCTTTGTACCGCTGTTTGCTCCGCCATTTGCGGTAAGAAACTGGTGCTGTCGATTTGCTGTATAGGGCGAGACTCCTGCGAAGCGACCTCTATGCCAGACGAGGGATTAAGGGGACCCTCCTGCTGGGGTGGTACGTCGGCAGAAGTGCGCTCCCTGGGCTGGAAGGAGTGGATTTCGAGGGTCCCGACGCCTTCATCCCTATCTCGTCGGCGTCCGAATTCAATGCGACGCTTGGAACTGCGCGTCCTATGGCCATTGCGTGGATCCCCATCCGATTCCCGGCAAAGACGCCGCCTTTTTGTTCGCGTGTCTCGTTGATCTCCGGTCGGGGGATGTGGGGACACTGGGAAAACCATGGTGACTGATTCTTGAGAAATTGAGCGTCTCAGAGAAGGCATAGATGTGGTACAAGTATGTACGGTAGGGCCGAAACAATCTTGAATTGCCTGTAAAGTCGCCGACATAACTTGATAAGCAGATGTCACTGGATCGTTTTTGAGATACTCATTAATAGCACGGATGCCATCCTTGCTCGTACGGGCCCAACTGAGACTGGTCAGCCAACGAACCGAAAATGCTTTTGATATTTACCTTTTCCAGCTTGTACCCTTGATCGCAGCTAGCATACCAGCATCCAGACAAGACCATCGTTCTCCCTCTCGCAGCTTGGACGTGTGTTTCTTCCAGTCCTGACCAACACTCAGTCGCAATGCCAAATCCCGATACGACATACCACGTCTCAATACATGTCCCTGTTTCTCAAGTTCTTGAGCTTTTGACTCTATCTGTGCCGCCAGACGTCTGTATAGCAGTCGACGAGCCAACGGCGACGAAGAAGAATGATGCTCTATAGCGCTGACCGTCTGTTGGATGCTATTACCCGCATGCGGACTAGAGAACGACGTCCAAAATACGCTTGGGTTTGCCGAATATTTCTCAAAAGACTGCGTGATTTCCTTGACTTTATCCTCCCCACGCTCAAATGATTTCAGAAGTTCCACCAATCGTGATATTTCGTCTTCCTTGAGATCGTGACGACGGTAAAAGTATTCTCGAATTGCGTCGTTGGACGCAGCGACGATGGGTCCGTTCACTTTTGATTCATTCCGGGTACGAGGTACGTCTTTGAGAGCTCTATTCAAATATAGAATGGTCGCTTTGGCATTCTCTTCGAACTGACGCCCTAGATCCTTGAGAACCTCCCCAAGATTCTGTACTACGTCAGCTTCAAATCCAGGCATACAGAGAACTTCACATACATTGTCAACTGGGAATAGCAAGTCGGCAAGCACCTCAAATTGTCTCTGGAGTGCTGTTCTCGTGCTCAGGGAAACAAGCGCCATGTTTGTGTTGGAGAAGATAACTTTCCTTTGCGGTACGCCTCATTGGGGAGGTTGTACCTTTTCAGAATCTGACTAGTGTATGCTATTCCCAAAAGGGGTTGATGGTTGATTTCGATTGCCCTGGACAATTAAAACCAAACCCTTTTGGGAATCAAATTGAAACGCTTTTCCGAGCTCAGTCGACCAAGTGCTTTTCGGTCAATGTCTTCCCCTCGATCCCGATTGGTGCAATCGGTGCCTCACCGGATGCTTCCAGCAGTGATACACTTTTTATCATTGGAAATCTATCTCAGCATTTAAATATTCGATCTCTTTCACAAGCTCCTTGCCTTCATATTGCCATGCCTCTCCGGGCTTGTGCTCCCCAACGCTCAGCTTCTTCTCCCTGATTAAAACCTTTATTCGTGATATGATCCTGTTAACCTCTTGTTGGTCCAAATCCATCGTGGCGCGTCAATATCAGGCAACGGGGCGATGAGAACGTAGGGAGTGGTGGTAATTACGAAAAAGAGGAAGTGAAAACCTGAATATATGAGGGGTTGCTGAGTTGGGTGTGGGCGCCCGACCAAATGGTATTTGCTTGCACGTGATGTATTTCTATCGGGCTTGCCAGGCATTAGGTGGATCACGCTGTTCACGTGATATTGTTTTGCTGGGCAAAGGGAAGGGGCCTTGTGGTACTCGCAGTGTAGTTTAGGTCCCCATGGATTCCAATTGTTCGTTTGATCACAATTTCCAACATACAATAAGTTACAGTGTGCAGTAACGTCCATACAAACCATTGACCTGGCGCTAAAACAATGGAATGGATACGTGGGAATGATCGGCCATAGTCCAGTAATCGGAGTCCAGAACTGGAAGTCCAGTTCCCTGTTGTTCTACACAAACCAGTCATTCCCTTTCGGACATTAGAGACGCAGAGAATACGGATACAAGGCGGCAGGCATACATCACATAGTCTATGGTTTCTGTTTTCAGTCGTCTATAATCTTTGCCACGGGAATCTATAAAAGGTCCGTATCTAGCCAAATAGCTCGGGACGACCTACAACCAAGAAGACCTGCATTCGTCCTGCTTTCCGCGAATTTTGTCAACATAATGTACTTTCTCATGTACTGCAAGCCCCCTGGCTTTTTAAAACAAGATTCTACAAGCCCTCCAAGCCCTCCACGCCCTCCGAGAACCCTTCACCAAGGGATTGATCGACCCGACGGCAAAATCTACGTTATCGATGCAGAGACTGATTTTGGAATTTGGGATATCACAGAGTATCATTCAATATCTAAGATCTCTTTGGGATTTGAGTTCCGCGCTCGCTTTCGAGACGATCCTAAGCCTATACGACTCGTTTTTTGCCCGTTGCGAATCGACGCTACAGGCCTTCATCAAGCCGATCGAGAACGCCTTCAAGCGTGTGTTGATAGTATGAAACTATTGGTACCAAAAGAAGCCTGGGAGAGACTGCGTGTGGACCCCAAAGATGGTCTTATTGTCTTTGGTGAAGAGGGTACGCCTAGCAAGATTGGATAGAAATTTCCGATCTCGTTCTGAGGATGCACTTCGCTACATTGCTCTGTAAGGAGATGATTTTGTATCCTAACAATGTCTTTATAAAATCGAAGAAGTCCTTTGACTTAGATCACTACGAAGGATTTATCAAACAGAATACCAATATCCTGAGGCTGGAGAATATGCCTGAACCATGGGTTTCATTCGGGATTATAGTCCTCGTCATAAGGGGGGGGGGGCGCCTTTCTTCTATGTATAACACTCAATTATATTTACTTTCGAAGGAGCCACGCGCACAGAGAATGACGACACCAGGTATGTAAATGAATCGCTACTGGTTGAAAGCTATTAATTGCTCATACGTTCGACCGTTCAGACACAAAACACCATGCACGCGTTCCGAAAATAAATGCATTCCAAGTAAGGCCCGAGATCAAAAATAGGTAAACACCAGACCTCCCGAACAGCATATCTTGGTCTAACTTCAGGACTGGGTTAGCCGACTTCCAGATGTCCAGCAGGTGCTGCGCGTGTTGGAGCTATGTCAGTTGGAGCAAACCTGTTCCCTAGATCAGCTAGGCTTAGATGGATATCATGCATGTAGTTAGTCTTGGTTCATCCTGCGGAACAGATAATGCAACTGAACCATCAATCAAAGCCCTCAAACCTTCTGACATACAGCCTGCGCAAGGTCGTGAAAGAGGTGTCCGTGCAAACATACGTTGTTTATCCGAATCCTGTACGCTAGCCGCGCCGCTGGTGGTGTGGTTAAGGACCAACACAAGTACCTAGCGCACTTCCCTTCTTCCACACCTCAAGGATATTTAAAGGCAGACTGAAGTTACCTTGATGAAGATGTGTTGCATATTCCCTATCTTTCTTTTGGCGAAGTACGATACCATGCGCCTTCTAGCGAGAATATCGTCAATGTTCCTAGGGCGTCCTGCCATGCGTTCTGCGAGTAAACGCGGGCAAGCAAACTCCGCAAGATCTGGTCCTACAAAGGAGATTTCGGCAGAAGAGCTGGACAAAATTCGTGTAAGTGTCCGACCTAGTCTCGGAAGCTGGAGATTGATCAATACAGCTCGAGTCCTGCGGCGCTCCACGTTGGCCCTTATCCACCGCGCCACGCTGTGATCTGTTGGACAAAGCACTCGAAAAGATCATAAATTACCAAGTCCACCAGGGTCCTGCCTTGCCAGTGAACCAAAACGCCAACAGGGATTTACCCGAAACGCCCCCTTCTACCCCTCTCCCTGTGCCCTACGAACTTAGTATAGCCAACGTCTTTGCTCGAGAAGGAGAGGTATTTTATTTGTTGTTACGTCGGGCTACATGCGATATGGTTGGAGTACCCTATGTTGGCACTGATTCATGGTTCGAGGCCTACGCGATTAGGGAACGGGAGATGGAAAAGTCCTCTTCTGGGGCCAAGTTGTTGGAAGAATGGCCGGGGAAGCGTTACTGAGTCTATGGCGGGGCTATTGTATGGACAGTAGTGATTATGGAGGCAAATCTAATGCGGCAGCCTAGGTATCATTTCCACTAGCAAGGCGAGAGTCGAGTATTGACTGGCATCCCCTTCTGGTCTCGAATTCGGTTGTGGATGTAGACCAAGTACCTACGGGCATCCCTGGAGCGGGAGTTGATGCAGTTCCCACACGTAGAATGCTGGAACCAATGACGGGGTCGAAGATCTGTTTATCACAGTGCTTCTCACGACCTAAGTCTGCTCGTTATTCCAGGGCGCATCCTATGGCAGGATCCCACGTATTTTATGGGTTACGAGATCTCCAATCCAGATTGACTGATGGAATTGGCGTCCATGCGACATGATAACATGGGTGGATAATCCCCTTTTCATGTATATACTGAAGCCCTTCAGCAGCTTCCAACGCCCACTGAAGTCGGGTATGCGATCCAAGCCTATTCCGTCCGCTTCGCAGCAGAAACCGAAGCAAATCACAGAGAGCTCTCGGGTGTCTAGACACAGCAGGCTGGATTATCTCTTTTCATGTCCTTCGCCTCTGTTTTCCCACCGAAAAGTATAATATTACTCCATCCCCCTTTAAAGGACCATCTACACAGACTACTGTTTATTCCCCGTTCATATGGCTTCTCCTTTCAGTTCCGCTGCTGCACTATCCTCCATAATACTCACTCTAATGGAGGCTCTACTTCCTGGGTTTAATTTTCTTTCCTCTTTGACTTCCTTTCCCTTCTATCCGTACTCCGTCTTTCTTTTCCTCCAGTTTTGGAGGCACATAAAGTCAGCCTTACTGCGCCATTATGCGAAAACAATGGAGATACCGAGCTATGACAATCTCTATCGGAGCGCGATACGATGGACCACTCGTCAGCCAACGTTGAGCGAGACGGACCAGTTTGTTGTTTTCACGAAAGCGAGTTTTTCCTCCCCGTGGGATGACGGCGATATAAATAACGATCAATACGACGATGAGCGGTTGTTTGAACATAACCCACGAGAATATTGGTTCAAGAGAAGGTATCGGGATGCACATGGAGGACTCAAGTCTACTCCTTCACAGGGTCCTATCCATTGGTTTCGCTACAGAGGACACAACGTTGGATTCCAACGACGCGTATCCAAGGAATCTAGTGGTCCATGGTTCGCTGCTCCGGAGACACTGACTTTCTACACTTACGATCATCGAGGCGTCCTCGATGACATCATGCATGATATCCGAACCCCCGTCAAGAAGAACCCTCGCGATATCACTGTCTACACCGGTCTGAGCCAGCCTCTGTCATGGGTGCCGATGGCGACGAAATCGCCACGATTCCTATCCTCAGTGGCTCTGGATCAGGAGGTAAAAATGGACATAGTGAAAGATGTGACGGAATTCTTTGACCCCCGAACTGAGCCATTTTACAAGGAACGTGGAATTCCCTATCGACGAGGCATTGCCCTATACGGTCCGCCAGGTACAGGGAAGTCAAGCCTGTGTCATGCCATCGCCAGCATGTTGTGTATGGATATATACACACACTCTCTGGGCTCCTCTGGACTTAACGACAACACCCTCTCCGCTCTATTCCAAAAATGTCCGGAGCGTTCCATTGTTCTCTTGGAGGATATCGATGCGGCCGGTGTACCGAAACGCGGTGGTGATATCTCTTCTCAGCCAAGCCAGGAGGCGACCGAAGGGGTTGAGAATGCTGAGACACACAATACCGGATCAGAACAAGGAAAT
Organism: Aspergillus sp. AS01; assembly: GCA_036986335.1. NCBI lineage: Eukaryota > Fungi > Ascomycota > Eurotiomycetes > Eurotiales > Aspergillaceae > Aspergillus > Aspergillus sp. AS01. The sequence continues at coordinate 21,168 of BTWD01000128.1, read as the reverse complement.
ATCTCTCTCTCCGGCCTATTGAACGTGATTGATGGCGTGGCTGCGAAAGAAGGTCGCCTTCTTTTCATAACTACCAATCACATTGACCGTCTGGACCCTGCCCTTTTGTGTGCAGGGAGGGTTGACATGAAGGCCTTTATCGGCTATGCGAATGACCTTATGGCTCGAGAGCTTTTTTACAAGCTTTATTTGGTCCCTAAGGATACACAGTTTATGGCGGTCCGGCAATAAAATGGCACCATCCAACCATTATCTGAACCAGTCTCTGATGAATGGGAACCGAACGACCTTGATCGTCTAGCGAATCAATTCGCCAGCAATATTCCTCCGGGGTGGTTCTCGCCCGCCTCTTTGGAAGGATACCTGCTGCGGCACAAAAACGATCCTGTTTCCGCAGCCTGCAGTGTTAAGGAATGGGTAGATCAGAAAATCAGCTCCTTCAAAATCGGTCACGGACAGGAGTTGTCAAGTCTTCGTGTTTCTGGATCACCCTGTCAATTTAGGCTTCACGGCGAATCGTTGTCCATTAGCGTGAGCGCTGTTATCTTTGATGCAGCAAACGGATCTGGTGAGCTTCGTGTTGTACTTCTGCAACGTGCGTCCCATTGGGAACTACCAGGTGGTACAGTTGGGTCAACAGACAGTACAATCTACGCTGCTCTGAAGCGCAAGATCCTGGAGAAATCTGGGTTAGAGCTTTCACGAATCAAAAATGAACTCGAAATCCGGGCTCAGACGCGAAACAAGGAAGAAAAATGTGTTGCTTTTCTATATATCGTTTATGTATCTCAGATAGAAGCCCCGAGATTCCCGGATGAGCTACCATTGGGAAGGAAATGCGATGAATCGGTACGGATCAATGCGGAGAAACACCAGGGTCTTACGTGGGCAACGGAAGATGAGGTGCGGAATGATGTATATCCGGTGCTCGGAGATCAGAAGGCGACTATTCTGGAAACGTTTGCTGCCACTCCTAGGAGTTCTTTGTGGCAGTCATGAGCTTATAGATTTTCTGCAGGCATTACTGGAGTGGAATGTTATCCGTTGCCTTGTAACTTTGTGCTTCCGTCAGATAATTTCCTCAAGGGCATTGAGCCTTCTTTCTCCTCGCAGACACGGCTACTATATCCCAGATGGGAAACTTGACGTGTTTAGGAGCACCAGGTAGCTCCGCTGCATTGGGTCAGTCGATTCTCCTCCATTCTACTATTTAGCTATTATAGAGAGAGCCTCTACCCCATATGGAACTGTTCCTGGGATATCTCTGCGATCCAGCTCCTTCACAATGGGAAGACACCCTCAAGAACTACTGTTTCTCATTCTAGAGAGCATCTCCATAGAAGATTCCGTGAATTTCTTCAGCACTTGTCGTGGTTTTATGAAACTAGGTCTTAGTTTTCTTGAGGTATTTGCTCTCTATGTTCTGTTAGATTCTCTTCTCTGACATTGTTACAGAGCTACCTATGCAATACCGAGGAAGCTAGAGTAGTCGCAGGTGGAAAGTTGACCGTTATCGGAGCAATCACACGCACACTCAGTCTGGATAAAGCCCTCAAAAGCGGACGCTCATACTCAATCCAACCTATCTGCTCGGAAGTCGCCAACCAAGTCCATTGTTACGGTAACCTTATCTGCTTCTTGCGGCCCGGACGTATCTGCATCTACAACACCCGTGGGGCATGCGAGTACGATATCAATATCCGCGAGATTGAAACCCTGGCAGATCTTACAGACCAGATGGACGAAAACGACGAAGAAGCCCCTGTTGTGTTATGTGATTTTAACTATCACAAGCTGGTAATGGCATTCGCCCGAACAAGGCGGTTTGTTTGTATCGAACTAAAGGGAGATGGTTCATGGGAAATCATCTACGTTTCACCAGAGAGCATACCCGTTCCGCACGTGTGGAGTACAATATCTTCGACAGGCCTTGTACCATACGTGGTGATGCCAACTGTTCTTCGCCTTGAGTGGTTCGACTTTGAGAGACGAAGAACATTCATGTTCGACCTAGATGGTCGTCAAGGGCCAGACACCATTGTTGATGTGGTCTCTAGCGGATCTAACGTCTACATTCTCCTGTCTATTGATAACTTCTTCGAGACTGGGATGCTCAGGATTGCAGAAAGTCGACTGGTAGATGAGCCTAAAGACAAGTATTTGATTTTCCCAAGCATATGTGCAGATGGGAAGGGTGGGATAACAGTACTTACTCCTACCTTCGTCGATAACTCGCTTATCCTTCAGCCTAACGACGACGAACCCGGCTTTCCTCAGCTGTCCCGTGCCTACTTTCGACTGTGTGATACTTACGATCTTCATTATATTGGCGTCGCGGATTCTACTGGGCCTAGGGAAATTGGACAAGAATTGCAATCAAGGTAGGGATTGTGTATACAATTGGAGACATGAGCAGGAATTATGGCTCTTTGTTATTTTTTGCCAACTTTGACGCTCGCTGTGAACGTTGGACTGCCCGCAGAGGACAGCAGATAGGAAGGTTCTACTACCATTGAATAGAGCCATTTTTGGTCCTGGCATGTCGGCTTCGCTAGAGCTACAGTCTCAATCAGATTCTGTGGCATGGAAATTGGGTCTAGCTTTTTCATTATCTCCTTGTTTTTGCTTTAGTTGTAATTATAACTTGCTTCCCACGTCTACACAATATTTCCTATATCTGCCCTCTTCTAGGTACTATATTTCAGGCCACCATACGGGGTAAATTGACCACATCTTGTATACTTGCCGAGCCTTCTAGTATTGGAACATATCTACGTAAGTAGCAGAGCTTGTTTTTTGACATACGGCTTTCTGATGGTTAAAACTCGGCCCACACATTCCGAGTATAAGGCTGTCCCCATCTGCAGTCCTAGGTACTCTTACCTTATTGCAGCGAGCTGTTACTTGTTGAAGCCGGTACGTACACCATGGTATTTCTCTAGGCTACTAACTAATCTTCAAGGCCAGCCGCGGCCAATTTGGCGATGCATACTATGCCTGAAGGCTCTATCAAGGCGCAGCTTGTTTGCGCATTGGACCATTACCTTGCATGGGTTTGGCAAATCTATCGTTAGTATAGATATTTCGGAAAAGATGCTCCCATCGTCCCACTTTGAGCGAGTCTTTGAAACCATCGAGCTCCGCGTCAATGACCATTGCCCACCACTTAATGGCCTGAAAAAAAATATACCGCAAGCTGTTCAAACAGAGCAACAGGGGCCCTGCCGTTGTGTGTCATGGGTGTAAGTGAATAACCTCATGATGATCTTCCTGTTCTTAGTATATATAGATCGGGAGTAATCAGGATGTGGATTATTCTTGCCTTTATCGAAACCAAGCATACGGATGTGATCATTGTGTTCAAGTTGGTCGAGCTCCAGCCCAAAACTCGGGTGTAGTGATATGGAACGAGAGGCCGAACATGATAGGCCGCCAGAGCCTTCGTGGAGTGACACTGATGACGATCAGGGACTCTGTTGAGGGTATATATCATCAGCTGAACATTAGAAAGCTGAAGAGAGTAGCGGGTCTGAGCACGGACAACGAAAATTGAGATGTTGTATCTAGGCCTTAAGTACATAACCAGTTGTTGGCTTTTTGTATGGATAGCAAGAGTGGCGGACGGTGCACCGTTACTAAATAAAACGATTTCGTGTTTGGACATGTTATACTGGCAAGGGTTCTACTAATCGTATATTATAAACCTTAAGAAAACATAGGCTTCGTGTAGGGAGCTTTGGGTCAAGAATATTAAAAAGCAAGAAACAAGAGCGAAGATATGCAAAAATATCAGGAATGCTTGCGGAGCGTTGAACCAAGGTGTGCAGCCGTGTAGAAATGGCCACCAACGGCAAGGCCGTCATCTGGGGTGAACACCGCATGTGGACAACTGGGAGGCATGACGCTGAAAGGAATATCAGCTGGATACTCCGATATACTCCATTCTAATGTACTCACAACAGGTCGCCTGCGCATAGCTCTACCCGTACCCAGCCTCCTTCATATCCTCGAGGACACTGAGAGCCCATAACAGCCAACAACCGGACAGCATCGCTAGTCGGTTTGCGAGGAAAGTACCAGATCTTCCGACCTTCGAGGTTTAGAATCCACGTTAGCTGACCTCCATTGTCCACATGGATAGACGATATCGCGTTTGCCCCGCTGAGAAGGAAAAATTCTTTTCGACTATTTTTCCAGTCCGAGTCGAGTTTTCCAACATTATCCGGAGATAGGAGAGATAGTTTGCTGTGAAGATCATGTTCGACTATTTCGTTTGGGCAGAAGTCCCCGATTCTGTTCTCAATATCCAGGAGATTAAGAGCATGTCGCTCCTGCGCTGGGAGCTCCGAATGCAACAATACTTCCTGGGCTGTCAATCTTCATGTTCTTAAAGTCGGCTCTGCCACCGCGTAGTCGTAAACGTCTATCGTCTTGTTCGGCTGCTCCCGTAGATGCTTCCAGAACGCATCCAGGCTCAGTTTGCGACCACAGAGTGAGTTTCCAGACAGCGAAGCTCGGTGAAGTAGCGGCTTCTCAAACTTTTGCCTGAGGCGATTGTGCAGAGCCTGCGAATTGTTCAAAAGAAACAAGTCCCCATCTGATGTTGGGAGGATCGATGGTACCTTTGCGATAATCTCCAGTGGACTCTTGGACATACGTAGACTTTCCATAATATAGGCGATAATATGCTCTCTCGGTTTCGCCCAATTGGCTTCGTTATCCAACTCATATATGAATTGCCGAAGCTCAAGAACGCCTGCACTGTCGAAGGTCGGAAAATCCAAATTATATGGACCCCGCTGGATTCTCTTCGGGATATGAAGCTCTCTCTGCCGCGCTCTGTGCGCCTTCCTCCATTGATTGCGTTTTAGGCTCTCCTTGTTGGCTATGTGCTGAAGTAGACGGAATTTCCCCCGGCGGAAAGAAGACAGTTAGGGAAAAGGAGCTTCTCCTGGGGCAAAGAAGGTTTTGTTGGAGTGCAGGGGAACTTCCCAAGGAGGGTGGGAACTTCCCAGGAGTGGAGCAGACCTCGGGAACTTCACTCTGTCAGTTAACCCGCCAATGAATGGGGGCGTGATATCTTTTCCTGGTTTAGTGCTTACACCAAAACATTGCGGCCAGTGCTTATCAGACTTGTTCGCCTACAGCGGTTAACATCGATCCGCTGGGAGTGTGACCGGACCACGAAGACAACAACCAAACGAATAAACCGACGATCGTCAGCCAAGTAAACAAATGCCTAATCTGCTAATCTTGTCCCAGTATACATTGGGTTTTCACATATATTGCTAGACTTCAAAAAAATGAGAGTTTAATCTACAGTCACAGGTCCACGACTGGCTAAGGTCGAAACAAATTAACAGTCTGAATCTTGAACGAGAGGTGACATAGCGAGTTTACTGTCTTCAATGATCTAGCTGCGTTATCCGGTCGTAGTAGCACCAGTATATCTCCAATATGTCCCCATCACCTGTCAATTAGCATCCTCGGGAACCTCGAGTCCCAAGTCATGGTATTAGGCGTGCCTGTCCTCGGCTCTATGCGGCACCTTCACAGCCATCATGATAAAAAATGATTCCTATAATGGCCTCGAGGTCAGTCGTATTCGAAGGCGTACTGGACGTCACTGTATGTTCGTGGGAGGATGGTAGGTGACTGCCTTCTGCATCTGCTGCGCCGTAGTGACTGTGCCGGCCACCCAGTGCAGGCCGCAGAGGCATTCTTGTTCGGTTGCCGACCGCATTGGGAGAGAATCCGATCGGGGAAGAAGTCCATCGAGCTCGACAGCTGGTTCATCACACATGTCATTCTCAGCCAACGCCGAATGCCTCCGACTCTAGGTCGCGCTGCCATCCTGTCCGTGGATATCTCGGGACACCGCCAGTAGTGACTCCGATGACGTCTCGATCATGTATGGCGACATCAGCGATCGCAAGCGATCGCACTCAATGTGTCACAGCACTTCTTATGTCACGAGCCGAACCAGTGCGATCTACCTGCCACATATCGACCTTTTTCGATCTCGTCCCGCAAGTGCCGCTCATCATGCCTGTGTTGTGAATCCTTAGAGTAAGCTGCCTGTGCAATTTCGCGGTCGTGTCAGGTTGCTCCGTTATCCGGTTCAACTGGGAAGAGAAAAATCAATCAGAGGACGACTCGCGGGACGATGCGAACTAATCCTGACTCACTGCAGTAAAAGGGGGTGGCGAAGTGCAGGACACGGAGAGTCCGACCCAATGCAAATATGGCTCAAGTTGGTCTGAGTCGACACGGCGGCAAAGGATAGCTTTCGAGCCGCATAGGCAATGTTCAAGGGGGGATTCGTCCAGTCTCAACTCCCAGAGTTGACGGGGACTGACCAACCGATCGGGGAGGCTACAATGAAGTTCTTTGCGTGCAAGTCGACGGCGATGAAAAAAAAACACTCCTGAAACTTGGATAGGGAGATGCGAAGGCTATGAGACGGAACTTATTCGCAAGTCAATGACACAGGACTGCTTTCAGCCATACCATCTTTTTTTGCAAGACCTTTAACAATCTGTAGGGCACCTGTTCAGCATTCAAGGATATGTGATTGAACTCGGAGAAGCTACAGCATTAGAACCTGTGTTGATAAATCAGTGACAGTTGCACATTCGGCTTAGCCGCCGGGCGTTAAGGAATTGTTTTGTGTGTGTGTGTGTGTGTGTGTGTGTGTGTGTGTGTGTGTGTTCAGATTCCGCCCACCGCAAGGCATAACTATGCCATAGTATGCATTCCATACGGAAAACCAGCTGTGGCAAAGAATGTCCAGAACTACTGTAACCAACAACTCTCTTGTGGTGCGATTTACTCGTCGCCAAGAACACTTACAAGCCCCGAGCCAATCATGTCCAATATATCGAAAGTGAAGTAGAGTAGTCTTACTGGTTCCGACTGTGCTCCGAAACAGACTTAACTCTTCAAGACTCTACAACGCGCATTAGCCATATGGTAGCCCATCCAGGTATGTCATTTGCAGTGGCAGTTTTTGGTGCCCCGGCCCCATCAATCATTAGCGAAAGTATGCTCTGTCAGTACGATGGCTGCGGTCAGGTCCTCAATACGCCGCTGGATTTTTGGATGCATATGAAGCAATGCCATATTCCTCCTTCTCGTTCTGAATGCTCTTCCTGCAACATAGTGTTGTTGGGGTGCCTACTCCCTAGAACGCAAGGCTGCATAGATGCATCACGTGACCATATACACTTCGTTTACTTAGTTGCTCGCGCCCAGCTACGTGGCCAAGATAGCGATAATTCAAGCAGCGCTTTAGCCTCATATTTCCCCTTCAACCAACGTTTCTGTGCTCTCATATATATTGATGAGTATGTATATCGGGTCCCTTACACTACATTCCAGGTAGGATAGATAACAGGAGCCGTGTGATAAACAGACTCCTCTGTTATAGTAGACAAGGAGATACGAAAAGCTCGACCATATACAACCACTTGGGAGACGTAGGAAGGGAAGGTGTGTGCAGACGTATTGTCACGTTCCTTGGCGTCATGCCACTACGTCTGTTTTCACTAGTTGTTTGTCGCCGTCAGTTCATCCGCGCTGGCGATGACAATGGCTCCATGAAGTAGGTTTGGGCGGTTATCACCCGCCCAAACCAGCGATGCGACCACGCAACGGCAGAGCGCCTGATTCTAAGAACATGGGACAGGAAACCGAAAGTCAAGCCAGCACCGAGCGGCAACAGGTTAGGCACGGCGAGCTTCGCCGCGCGTTGCTCGAGAGCGGTGGCGATGTCAATAGTCTGGACAAGCCATGGCAACTTGGGGTTCGAGTCGTCCGAGGGAACTGGGAGGTCGCGAGCTGGCATTGGACAGTCCACCGGCCGAGCTTGCATACCAGCTGCGTAATAGGCCAGACGCCCAGTAAGGCAGCCACTATTATCCCGTACAGTGAACATAGTTGATTTGAGTGGCTTGCTCATACAGGTCTAGACGGGGCAGAGGCATTGTCTCTGAGGGAGCGAAAGTCGGATATGGCAGATGGAAGATGTCAGCTTATAAGCATTTCCACGGCGTCGGCTTTGAGTGACCGGTACAACTCAAACCAACTCCGTGCAGGCAAACCAGTATTGTTACAGATTCACTTTACAGTTATTTCCAGACATTAATATGCTGATTAGCTAGAGCACATACCGTAGATCAACAGCTGACTTTAATTCTAGACCCTCATCATTTATACGGACACAACAGGAGGCCTGTTTCTGTGCCTCTGCCACGAGTATGAGATCATGTAGAAGCTATGGTTCAAGTAATGTTTATTATCCTATTGTCACCTCCATCTCCTCCTTTTCTCTCCCCTTCGCCTGCTCGGTTGTAAAAGTGCTGACAGTCCCTCTATGTATCGGGTAAGCTGTTCATACTCTGCAGTCGATTGTTTCCCCGTTCTTCTCAGCAGGTTCCGGGCATTCCGAGCTTCCCGAAGAGAAGCAGCCAAATCTGACACTTCAGTAATGAAGTTGATATACGGTGCTTTGCTGTTTAAAGTCCTAGTCGTTCGTGATGGACGTTTACTTGGGAAATCTGTGGAATTGCTGGTTTAGTGAATTGCGGAGTAAGAACGCACGATCAATAGCAACGCACACGTACCTTGAGAAAGGCAGCTGACATAGTCCAGCGATGACCCGGTCATTTGCCTGTCACGCAGTGAAAAATCATCTGAAACAAACTCGTAGTGCTGCGGGTCGTGTTGGTCCTTCGCCTCCATCTTTGCCATTTCGACCTCTATCCAAGACACGGATGGGGTGGGATTCACCAGCGGTGTGGGCTCGTTGAAGAGCGTAAGAAAGTCGCTTTCATCGCAGGGGGAGCCGTACACGCACTCCGACATTGCTTCGGTAAGCTGCATGGGTATGCTAGCGAAAGTGCCTATAGCGACGAAAGAGCTGGTCTGTGAAGGATGTGCCTTGGCGGTAGCCCGAGCATTATAGGCGGTGTTACCACTAAATAGGCGACCGTGTCAAGTATCCGAGGCGAGCCCAAGAAAGATAGGAAATGGTCTCCAGTTCCCATGACATTTCGGAGGGATTACGGGAGCAGAGTCGCTCACCAGAGTAACTCGTTGGTTCCCAGGAGCTTCGGCCGTCTGTCGCGGGAGATCTGCTGCTCTTAACCTCTGGGCTATGCCTTCTCGAATGGTCGATCTGAATCAGTCATCTGCAGGGAGATGGGCGCTATTGCCCTAGGCGCAGACATGGTCTCCTAATATCCTGCCTAGGAAGCTATTGCTCATTACCCATGCATGAATTTCTCTCTCTTACATGAAGAATACGAGACAACCGAATATGGCTATGTACAAGACCCTCGCATCCGAGGCAATCACACACAAATGACAGAGATGATAGAAGACGCTGCCGAAATCTTGTCTTCTATCTCCTGGCCTGTAGTCCTCGCCAACTACTTTCCTTCGATAGGCCATTTCCCACAAACACTATACATCTCATACGGAACAGACAGTGGCAGTGAAGCAGACCGACTATTGGCAGCATCGATTCCAGGGGCTGCAGGTTGAGAAACAAAGCAAGCAGAGTCAGGTATCTCTGCTTGCCAACTGGCGACAGGCAAACAAGGCTGGGTGCCTTGGAACTCATGCTCGGCAGAGGTCGTCTGGGGATAAGACGTCCACTGCTCCCATACCGAGGCGGCACTGCCCAGTGGTATAAAGCCATCTGGACTCAAGGAACAGCTCTGGATGAGGGTTCCCTTTTTCTCAGGAAACGTTCCTGTCGAGCGTTCACAAGCGCGATTATTATCCACCGAAGGGGCCCAAGCGGCAGGCTGTGAGTCCTGGCCAAAGTTGGAGAACGCCTTCGAACGCAACGCCAACTCCTGAGAACGGCCTTTTGCGGTCCGCGGCTTTCCCTGCTTGTTTGACAGCAAAAAGCGATATCCCGGATGCGCCCTGGCATGGTTTAGTCTCTCCATCTCCGCGAGCGTCTCGTATTCCTTCCGAATGTGAGGGGCTTCCATCTTCCAGCTCTGTCCGCTGAGTCTGGAGATGCTCTGATGATCATTCCGGCCGAGCCAGCATTTTACTCGATCACTGTACGCCAGCCGGTACAGTATGAATGAATTAAGTGGGCGTGCGTTTCTTTTATGCCGTTGCAGTGCCTCCTGGCGGCGGGTCTTGACCAGGCGGTGCACCCAGGCGTACATATCTCTAACCGGGATGTGCAGCATACCCGTGGTCAGTTCACTCAAGGGACATGGTAGGCATAGGTTTTGACTCCTTGTCGCTGCATACTTGGCTTGGCCATTCCTTGTCTGGGCTTGGAAGCATCTCGACTTCCGAAGTGCAGTCTTCCGGCACAGAGCTTCCGACTTCGTGTGATTTGCGTCATTGCCTTCTTTCGGGATTAGCTTGTCCTCACGGGCTTGGGTGCTGTCATGGATCTATTGAGATTAGCAGAAGGCCAGAAAGTACACCTGGTTTCCAGCTGAGGCGGAGTAGGAACGCTTCTTACCGGCTGTGGGACCAAATAGTATGGGTTATCGGCCGCAAACTCTAGCATAGGGATAGGCTGATCGATGTTTTAGGACCGTCAGAGTGTGATACTTTTGCAGCTTCTAGTTGGAAAATGGGTGTGCGCACCTACCACAGCGTGTTTCCCAGAACCTTGGGGAAGACCATCGGAGATGCACGGGAGGTGCTGTCTGAGATCCTCATAACCGGTACCAGGTATGGACCTAGACTGGAAATATGGCGGTGGTGGTTCAGACATCGGGCCTCCTGGTGTGGCTTGGAGAAACACGGACGCCTCGGCCCCCATTTCATTCGGCTTAGTTGTGGCTGCAGAAGATTTGACATGCTTCCACCAGGCTGAGTGGGTAGAGCCTTCCTCGAATGGCAGGACGATCATTCCAAAGCCAGTAACTAAAAATTGAGGTGGTAAACGAGCGCAATTTGATATTAGGATGGACCCCGATGGCAGTTCCGGGTCTTTATAAAGGAGAAGTATGAATCAGAGTCCTCCCACTCTAACTTGACCACTGACACTACAGCTATAGCTTGGTCGTCCTGGAGGGATAGCGGAATCCCCCCAGATCGCAGCTGGTGGGACATGACCTACAGTTACCCAGGGACCCCTGGGACCTAGAGACGTACTAGCTACAGGGGAAGTACGGAGTAGGGTTCCGGATTGGAACAGTCTGAGTATCCATCAGTATGTTCAGCAATAGCTAGAGCGACGTGTGAGTGGAGCCGCTGCGAGAAGTGAGATCACCATTCGTAAGCAGCCGAATTAGGCAACATGGTTATATTGGGCGTCTTCGATGGCCCAACCGAGACATGCCGAACAGCGGCTACACGACTTGTTAATCTCCAGTATCCACTAGTTTGAGCCATCCACAGCGATTCCCAGTGCAAGGTACCCTTGCCTAGATGATCCTCCATTTTGGGTAAGTATGGCGGAATAGGTTCCAGCCTGGACTAAGTGGGCTTCGAAAGCCATGAGTCATTCGCCCTCAAGGTAGGGCTCTCGGAGAAAGCATGCCCCATATTAGTGATCCCAGAATAGCCAGTCCGATCGAGAGTCACCGTAAATCACCGGAACCGCATGGGAGGCCGGATCTCCCGGGCACACCCCTCCTGCGTGATTGGTCCAGATAATCAATGTTTGATAGATTGTCCCGGGAGATTGGTAACCAATTATCGATAAGCATTTCCCAGCCTTTAGAGACCCAGACACGTTTCCTGTCAGGGCTTATTAAGTATAGAAGAGTAAGTAGAAGACCACAACGAACTTTTAGTACTACAGGGAAGCTTGGCATAAGAACTGCCCATTCGCGAGGGCAAAGGCTAGAGAACAAGCAACAGGAGCGACCCAGAACATGAGTACTTCGGGTGATCGCGGAGTGATCTTTCGAATGCCGCCGGAGCCTTGCCGCCCCAAAAGGACACGCTTGTTGGGACTACGGCGCGATGATTTGGAATTGGCTACCATAGCACTGGGACCGCACCGAACCCCAACGCGTTTCCATGCGATCGCAATCGAGCGAAAGCTATCGTGCGTCCTAGACTTATACCCGTCACAGTAGACCAAACTTTAACAAATGAACCCGGTGGTCTAGATTTCCTTTTATTGTCGCTGGAGCAGTCCTTGAATCGTGTCACAGGCTGCTTTGCCATCGCGATCTACGTTACTCTTCTTTGTGGAAGGAACGTCGGCATGTGATCAAAGATAGCCAATGATCGTCTCCATTAAATGCTCGCCATCTGGTGCCTCAATAGCTTCCTCGCTAGAGGCAGGACTTTGGCTTACGCGTCAATAAAGCTAGGCCTTCGTTCAACATGTATCTGGTAGACGTGGTATTACCTGCTCAAGGGAGCAGGCCAGTGGAGCTGCGCGATACTATAGAGAAGAAAAGGAAGTTCTATCTATTGCAGCTGTATAATCGGACTTTTTATGATTAAGTTTCTGAATTCGTGGCCTTTCTTGTATATCACAAATGGCACAGATAGAACGGGGCCGTTCCCCCACCGGCCTGCACGCCCGAACCCTCTAGGTGAAAGTTCCATTTATCATAATCAACGAGGCGACGCACACCGCCATCGCAGCAGCGAGAGTCGATGACTATGTTCGTTGGGTAGTGTTAGCTCTCCAAATTAGATACCTGCTCAATCGGAACAGCTTCTGAAGCAGCCATACGCGGGCTGTTGGGTGGCGTCTTCGGGTAGAAGTTGGCAAGTGAGTTCTCGGAGCCTGCTTCCAGCTGTTAGTGGACGGTGTTGTGGATGTTATCTCTCGTGCATACCCATGTTTCCGCAAGCAGCATGGTTTTCTGACATAAGCAAATGTGCACGTGCCTTGCATTCCCCTTCGCTTGAATGGGTCATGACCATAGAGCCACGTATGGCTTGAAGAGTGCTTGCCAGTTGATGTGGATTCAGAAGGAACGAGAGGCTGCCGATTGAAAGCGGGCTTTTGGCAGCCGTCTGACAAAAGTTTCCTCTAGGCACACAGCTTGAAGGTTTTTCGCATGTTGCATTCTTCTCACCCATTGTCGCAACGAGTTGGGACAGATCGCCAGCAGGTGTAAAAGTGTCGATCGCTGAAGATCCCAACTGATGATGCAACAACAACAGGACGAGGGCGGTGAGCGTAGAGTAAGTGCTGGCAAGTGGTGAGCGGGGCTCAGACGGCCCTTTAAATGCTTTCCTGTGTGTGCTATTGCCCTGATAGCATACGCCAGTGGTTATCATTGCCGTATTAAGCTTTACCTAACTTACCCAACAAGCAGTGGGTTATCCAAGAGAGACAGTAGCTGACTCTAGCCGAGCGCTGTTTGCAACTGAATGGTCAGCGATCTTCCGTATCTTCCCTTGACTAGCGTCAGTCCATGTATATATCCCCCTTTTCTGGATTAGTGTTGTGATTTGCGTGAGAACAACGGCGCTGGAAATCCAGCCGCTTCGGGAACCATGGGCAGACTACCAAAAACCAAACAGACCTACCACCAGCTGGGTTTCAACACGGTGAGGTACAAGTTGCCCACCTAAGTGAAACGTAAGATACTCCCTCTGGAATCGACGACCCGTAAATGCCTCCAGACCTTGCATTCTACGGTGATTAAATCCAATTGTCTGAGCAATACACGGCCTGGGATACCGCCCTGAAAGGTCCGGTGGTCACATCTGCTTCGATATATTAGTACATGTTTTGTCTATAGCACGCTTTTCACTTCCTGTTGTGTCTTTGGATTTAGCATACACTTGGACTGATCTTTCCAATCTCAAATTGTGTCTCTCATTCCGACATACACGGAACTAGCCCACCCGAGTATCAGCGGCTACAGGCTCTACGGACCACGTTAGGGCTTTACACGTCGCACCCTGTGCAGATCGGTGCCAACAGCCACACCGCGGTGGCAAAGGGACATGGAATCACGGAGCATGGTTATCTCAGTCCAGCGGTCGTAGATCAATCCAGTCGAAGCCCCAACCCATTGGCGGTAAACAGCGATGGAGATTGTGGCCAAGGGCAGGCCTTCGCTCTTCTAAACGAGCACAGTTCTACGGATCCCCGAATCTGCTTCAACTACATAACATGACCTGACGCCATATCCAAGCTGTCTGAACGGGTTGAGTAAGTGTACGACCCCGTTCTATCTACAAGGCTGACACAGATCAGCGCTTCAGAGTCCAGCGTGCGGGAACAGAAGCAGTGGAGTCAGGATTTGGGGAGACCGTGGACCCGAATCAAATGGTCCTCGGTTCCAACGCGCGGCAAGGACACCAGCTCCTGACAGCCGAGGATATCCGTCGCTGGAGAGACGCTTGATGAACTGTAAGTTCTGCTCTCGTCTTAACACCGTGGTTTGGTTGGAACGGCGCATCATGGGCTAGTTCGGGATAACACTGGTAAAGATGAATAGAAGATTTCTCGAGCGAGCGTTGTCACTCAGGAGGATTCTGGAACTAGATAGCCTGATTCGCGACGAGGTAGATATTATTGCAACAAATTTCCGGCCAGGTTCTTGCCAGGTCCAGCATCTGTGCCATTTCTAGCTGTAGAAATAAAATTAGGCACAAAACATGGGAGAAAATACTCGCTTCTGCGACGAACATTCGAGGTGGAGCTGGGGGATGGGGGACGTGCGCCAAGAACCAGCCCGTGCCTGTGGCTGCACCAGGTCGCGGATCAATTTGCCACTGTTACTATACGATTTTTCCGCGTGGAACACCAACGTGCTCACATCCCGCGCAAGCCAATGGCGTCGGACTGTCGCGTGAACCCACCCTCGCACCGAAAAGTGGATGTCAGGCCAATATTCCGGTGAGATCGACCTTCCGCTATACGTGCCATAACTAAATCGTTTTGTAACCCAGGTGACCGCTGCCTAACAATAATACAAGATGACCGAGGTGCCACTGGTGTTAAGTTTCTCGTGTCTCACAGCACGGAAGCAACTTCTGGACGGCCCTGGCTGGGTTTTCCACTATGCTAGGGCAAAATGCAACAGTCATACTTTTTTTTATGCCAGAAGTGTAACCTGACCATTCTACGCTCTTATCTGGACCGCGTTATAGCTTGCCATCAAGACCGACAGGCAGATGTCAATGATTCCAGACAGTCCGACCAGGAGCAGCCGCGGGAGCGAGCCACACGTATTTTCGGCCGAACTGGCAGATCCCCGATAGCTTTCAATGCGAGACGAAGGGCGTCCAGGTGTCAACACCACTGGACTCAACTAATCTGCCATCAAATCCGGTCAACTTTCGGTCCCCTGGTTCAAATAATTGAAGGCACCAGACTTATCACGATGACGATTGTTTCCAATTGACGATGCTCTTTCGGTGTCGTCCGGACAATCCTACCCCAAAGACGGGGCTGCGTAGTAGACAACGATGGTGTTAGCCGCTGTGATACCTCGATTGAAGGAGCTCTCCTGCGGCAACCGAATGGGGTTTAAGTCATCAGGTCCACTTTTCTAAAGTTTGCTCTAATGCAACTGATATAGGGCCAGAACACACGATGGCTTTCGCTCGATCGCAATCACAAGGCGTCGTGTTGGCCTTCCGTGCCATTTCAGTGCAATAATTGCCAATCCAAATCATCATGCCATAGTTCCGTAGCGCGAATGGAGGCATCTTTTTGGGGCGGCAAGGCTTTGTCTTGTTTTGGGATATTGTTCCACTATCGCCCAAGCCCTATACTACGCGTTGCTCCAGCGCCTTGTTCTGCAGTCTTTGCCTTTGCAAGTGGCCAGCTCTTGACTCAACGTTCCTGTGAAAACTACTCGGTGTTGTCTCCTGCATCCTCTTCTATCATTAATAAGCCTTGACAAGGAAACACGTCTGGATCTCTGAGGCTAGGAAATGCTTACCAATAATTGGGTACCGATGTCCCGGGATGACCTCTTGGTTATCTGAACCAATGACATTGTACAAAGAGTTGTGACCGGGAAAGCCCTACCTCTAGTGCCGTTCTCGAAAATCGGCATGACTATTAATTGAACTCGCCATCCCGGGTCCCAGATCTGGTGTCTTTTGGGGGAGGTGAAGTCTGCCTCGTGCCAAGCTTATTCAGTAACAAACAAGATCTGCAAAATACCGAATGCAAACCTATGTTTATAAGAGAGAGAATGTTCGTGTTGGCTACTGCAGGGCAACCTGGTCTGTTGATCCAAGGGTAAAGGGATAGCTGTGTGGACCACCCTTCCGCCCTTTTCCGCACTGGATCACTGGTGGCTTTGGCATCTGGACAAATCAGCTGAGCATTTGATCAATTTGACTTTGATGTTTCGGTGAAGTGGGTTTCCATTATTTTCGCAATCATAAGACACAAGCTTATGTCACCGACATGTGTTGTGTCCTCTTTCTCCTGTATCTCCCAGCCTTTGAGCCTACCGAAGCACACCATGGGTTTAGGTATTCTGCTGAAGGTGATCGGCACATACTGGCCTGATGTAGGGGCTAGGTCTTGTTGCCGCTGCCTCACGAGGCCCCAGTTCGTGCGAAATGGCCACAGAACCATGGCGACGACGTCGTAGGCAATCCATAATTGCGAGACTAACTTCAACCCTAATTCCAACCTTGGCGCCACAGGAAGGGTGCATAGTAAGTGTTTCATTTGTCTCTCCCAATACCTATCCAGTCCCAGAACTGCATATACATGGTCATTGTTAGATATGTTCTGTTGGATCAGTAATACTAGTAGGCTTGGTCACGTACTGTTGCAAAACTCACCGAAGAAAATTGGCGGCTGAAGAAAACCGCAGGTGGTGGCGACCAACAGCATCTGATACGATTTGAGACCGTTTTATTGTGGGACAAATGGAAATGTGAACTGGTCTAGAATCACACATACAACGCGAATACCTATGATGGGACTGATGCTGCCCTGTGGGCCGATACTACCATATCATGGCAGTTCAAAGCAGTAACGGTAGATTGAGCTCACATGCGAGACGGACGGGGACCCCGCTGCAGGCCAGTGAGTCCGTCTTGTCCGTAAAAGATGCAAACCTGAAACCTCGAGCAGGTCCAAAGGCTGACTAGCCCAGTGTCAATTTCAGCTAATGTCAATTTCTCTCCCACGAAATTAGGTCCGGTGACATCGAGCCACAGTGCTAGCCCACTCCGGACTGCTCCCGACGTTGTCTACCATCGCCTTGCTGCAGTTCTACAATATTCTTTTCCCCCGAGAACCACATCACACATCCGCTACTTGGAGCTACCGCTGTATCCACATCCTATCCCTCCTACACCCCGGTCTGCATAAGTGGGCCTGCTGAATGGGCGCCTGGACAGTCGTTGTTGCGGCTGACATGGCATGTCTCATCGCCATGAAAACATGCGTCAACTGCTTCTCTAATGCCTCGGGCTTTCGCCGCCTGCTGTTGTCCTTCTCAGTGTCTTACGGGTCCTGTGATATTAGGAACTGTGATTGGCGCCATCATACCCGGCGGTTTTACGTAGTGGACCATGGGCAGCTATCCACCTTGCGGGATTTCCCTCTTCTCCACACGATATACGAGATGGCTAGCGCACACGCCACAATATATCCATTTACTATACTTAAATATGGAGCTCGGGAGCTTACCAGCGAAAATCAGTATATACATTGTTTAGTTCAGTCTCGAAGACTACTTTCCATTGACCGCGCAGGTGTGGCTTCTGAAGCATGGTTACAATGCTGACCGACCGGATCAGATTTAACTACCACAACCTGTATGTCTGTATCCGAGTGAATTGAACAGTTCTCGGGTAGGTTAGGCCTGATTTAACATAGCCTTTATTTGCAGATATCACAGAGCTATCCTCAATTGCTAGCGCACTCATCAGCCTATGCTTCGTGGAACACCAATGTGTCCGCGTTCCGCGCAGGCTAATAGCATCGAACAATTGCGTAGATAGCTCCTACTCATCGACAAATGGATAAAAGCCTTTCTTTCGGTGGAGCTATCTCTCTGCTTTACTTACTATAGTAGAGCTCGTATCACGATTGAGGCGGCGGCTGACCTCCAGCGAACCCGAACGATCAAGCCGTCAGAGACGCTAATTTTTCACATCTCACGAAAGGGACGCAGTCCCTAGGCAGCTCTAGCTTCCCCACAGTTCCAGGCCGGTCAACGCTCACACTTATTTCTGTGACAAATGTAACCGATGGTTCTACGCTCTTGTCTGGCTGGCATTATAGCGTACTACCAAGATGGACAAGCCGATGTCCCTTTGTATTTCAGCAAAGGTCAGCCCTCGGCGGTCGTGGGAGCGGACCACAGCCTCTCCAGCCGGAATACCATATCTAGGATAGCTTTCAGGTGACAGGGTTACGGAACCTGACTGGCTCCGCCGTCAAGAACGCAATGAACGTGCGAATAGAAATAGTCACTCAGAAACTGTGCAACTTGGAACCTCGTGGATCCACTATGATAATGGGACACATATGCCCGGAAGGTGTATGCGATAGTCCCAATCTTCACTGGCTCGAGCTATCCTTTTTGAATCGGGCAGGCCCTCCTGCGGCTGTATATCCTTAGGTCGATGCATCAGACTCCCGCCGGGCTGATTTCGGGCTCAAATTCATGCTGTATGTTTAGATCATCGGACACGTCGACCGCCACGGCCGGAAGATCGTCGAGGATTCGGAGGCATGTGCGGAAGAACCACTTCTCGTCTTCTTGGCGTTTTTCACTGTTACTATCTCCTTCCAAGGTGTCTTGCAGCGAATATGGGTTTTGCTTTCCTTTTTCCCTCTGTTTTTGTTCTTGACATTCTGAAGCCGCACGTGGGTCGTCCCCAGGGCCATGGTTCTCCGCCCAGCTAGCGCAATCTGATGGCCGATCAATATGATCTCCAGTAGCTCATGTCTTGCAGAACGTTTAGTTGGTCTCTCCTTGCGCGAGATCGAGAGAAGGAACAGGAGAGATCTCAGGTCCATGACTGTAGATGCTGGACGCTGCGTCAATAGCTGTTTCCTTCCTCCAGATTGCTGACAACGTAATGGCTCCGTCGAGAATTTCACAACTAATTGCTCATCTATACGAGGATTCAGAGTGCCGCTCTCGATGCAGCATCGATCTGCCAACGCAGAGGCAATTCTCCGTGTCTAGAGTTCCCTTAGCCAGCTTTAGCGAGAGCTGATGTGCACTGCGTGACACAGTCTGTATTATGATTGTCGATCGGTATACTTGTGTGCATCTCAGAAGATAATCCATTACTATGGCAGAGCAACTACAACTGGAAAAGCTGCGCGAAGTTACCAGAGTCGGGTACCATATCATGGTCACCGCCAAATGCACCCCCTTCATCCTCCTGAGTAGGCCACATGTCCGGTACCGCTGTCGTTGTCGGTAGAGCAGTAGTCAGGGCAGCTGGGTCCACACGTTCTGGTACACCAGCCGGGCTCCGAAGCCGCTGGTGCCAACCTGCAACGGAATGCTGCATTTCATCGACCAGTTGTTGAGCCACCTGCCACTCAGAGAACTCTTGTCTGCACCGATGCTGGTTACTCAACAATTCCTGCATTGCACTTTCCGCGCTTTCAAGGCGCTCCAACAGGGTCTTCTTGTCCCTCCGCAATGCTACATTTTCCCGTTCCAATGTTTCGACCGTAGCCAGACAGGCCTCGTCGTTCCTCAGAGAGCTGGCAGAAGAAACGTCTCGCGAACCAGAGCCATATATATGTGGCCGCTAATGGGTAAATGATGTCAGCTAGACAACAGGCCCCGGCAACCGTGCATGGCGGCTTACCATGTAAGGACGTCTGAGGGGGCGCGGAGGCTGCTGGGGAGGCCGCGCGATGGGCTCCTCTCTTTGGATGGATCCTGCGTCGGAGACTCCACTGTGATTCTCGGTCTTCTGGGTGGTTGCGCGAACGCCCGCCCGCGGCCTGGTTGTGGCTTTTGGCATTTATGAATGGTACCCGAGCTAACAGAATAGGGGTGTGGAATGGTCCAAGTGTGCCGTAGAGTGCTGTGCTGAAGGGAGAATTGGTCGGAGTCACAGCCAGCAAGAAGCCTGGCTGGACAGAAGTAAAGCGCGCCATTGGTGATGGCGGGGTCCCTCAGCCATCATCTTGGTCAAAGAAACTTAGTGACAGCTGTCTGTTGGCATTATCCGCCTACATGATCCTGTGCTACCATAATTGAGCGAGTGACACTGATGGTTAAGATCTGCAACATCGTGCTTTGCAGCGGACCCAAGCAGCATGGGGTATTTTCTCGGCCAGAGCGGTCAAATATCGAATTTAACCTTATTCGGCCTGATCTATATATCGTAGCGTGTTTACTCTCGTCTCTGACACTGGCTTACCTGGCCCGTGGTTCGAGGCTCTCTGCCCTCGTTGACATCGTCGCTTAAAGTGGTATTGGCCCGTGAAACCTGGACAACCCTGGGCCATAGGGCAAGTCGAGCGCTGAGCTGCTTGGGTAAGTTTATGGGAATTGTTGCATGGATGGGGCGACGCTCGTTTACCAGGAAACATCGCTAGGGCAAAAGATCCTCCACATCAAGTAGATCACGGTGTCCCTCCTCTTTCTTGTAGTCTCGCAGTGCTGTACATATTCCGCACAGCGGGCAATGCGCCTACCTCGATCTTTCACTTCTCCGCCTGTCTTTACCAGCGCTGTTATCTAACTTAGTCCACGTTGATCATTTTCTCTTGATCCCCATGGCCAAGAGACACTACCGGGCCTGGATGCCCGGTGAGGAACATGACTACCCATCATGGGTAGCTCGTCATCTCCATTTAACATGGCCGGAGAGAGCAAGGATACATTCCATCGAACGCAAACCCAGAACGAGAGTCTTTGCGGACCAAATATCGACTGCTGGAGAAGGACATCCGACGGCACCGCCATCCAAATTGCAAACCCCCATCGCGGCTCAGGCGTCGCATCCCCCCGAGACAGGATCATCGCCAGCGGAAAGCTTGGCCCAGCCCTATCTCAATTAGCACCCTCACCCCTTCCGAGCATCGTTCAGACGAGCCGAGGGCAGTAGCAATGCCGGCGATGAGGCAACCGGCCCCTACACGCATGGCCAGTCACCAGAACCAGAATCAGACCGCACCGTTGACCTGGGCTTCAAAATTGAGCTCCCAGTTCTCAGCCGAACGTGGGAGCCACATGTGTTTGATGCGTGGGCTTGTTAAAGGCCGGGGTAATTCACCCGGTAAGAGCATGCCTCGTG
>BTWD01000127.1:0-54458 GCA_036986335.1 Aspergillus sp. AS01 | reverse complement strand
GCCCCCTCAAAACAGAGAGAGAGAGAGAGAGAGAGAGAGAGAGAGTGGAGAGAGAGAGAGAGAGAGAGAGAGTGGAGAGAGAGAGAGAGAGAGAGAGAGAGAGAGAGAGAGAGAGAGTGTGTGTGTGTGTGTGTGTGTTGATTTCATATTGCTGCAAGGGAATGCTTCCTCAATAGACGGGCAATCCTACTTGTTTTGTATGCAAGACCTACCTGCATCGATGGGTTGCGTATCCGGCACACACATTTACATAGTGAGTATCGGGCTTGTTCTTTTTTTTTTTTTTAAAAAAAAAAAAAAGAAAGATTAGGACGAGTCATATACTCCACAATGTAGTTACAGCATGGGAGGATAGGATGAATCGGCGCCCCTAGTACACAATGGGAACATATAATGGGTACTAGTATGGAGTACTACTACTAGTAGTTTCTTAACTACTAATTAGGAGTAACTGGGTAGCGAAATGCGTATTTCGTATTGTACGGCTATGTACGCTGTCCGGAGTACCAGGGGCAGGAACGGGCCTGGATCCACTCGGAGGAGCGGCTGGGTAAGTACCAGTACCTTTCAGACTTTTGGACTGTCCAGTTCCTGCTAGGGGAGGAGCCGCGGGCGCGGAGCCGTTCAGATTGGTACGCCCACCAAGAATCCGTGAGCGGGTCGAGGCTACTAGTAGTACTTTACTAAGGGCGCTCACTTACTGGCAAGTGGCGTGCTGCCGTTTTTCTCTCTTGCTTGTACTTACCCAAAAGTGCACTTTCCTGCGCTGTTGCAAGCAGTTCACACATCTGACGCGCTTCCACGCCGAGGGCTAGGAAGGTGCCTTCGCTTGAATCATTCTTCCTTGTGAACACAACCAACTCACTCCAATTGTCTGTTCCGGTCATTCTGTTTCCGCTGTTGTCCCATCATGGGCCTGCTCGCGGTCGTTCTCGACAGCCTCTGCGAGCGCTGCTCGAACACTTCAATTCTAGTACTCCTGGGGATTGGACTGTCATCCCTGCTGGCTGTCTCCGTCATTCTCAATGTCCTAAGACAATTGTTATTCAAGAACACCAATGAGCCCCCTCTGGTGTTTCACTGGTTTCCATTCATAGGTAGCACAATTAGCTATGGCATGGATCCTTATAAATTCTTCTTCGACTGTCGCGCAAAGGTATGGACCAGTAATATGAAAGTATCGATCTTTTGTTTTTATGCTGACTCATGTCTACCTACAGTACGGCGATATCTTCACCTTCATTCTCCTCGGCAAAAAGACAACAGTGTATCTGGGAACCAGGGGCAACGATTTCATTTTAAACGGAAAGCTACGTGATGTCTGTGCTGAAGAAGTCTACTCCCCACTTACAACCCCTGTCTTTGGGCGTAACGTGGTGTATGATTGTCCCAATGCCAAACTTATGGAGCAGAAGAAGGTGAGCTTGAGCATGGAGAGAGTATTGACACGTATACTAATGATTGTAGTTTGTCAAATTCGGTCTCACATCAGATGCCCTGCGTTCATACGTTCGTTTGATCACCAACGAGGTAGATGACTTCGTCGAGCATTCTGCGGCTTTCCAGGGATCAAGTGGCGTTTTTGACGTCTGCAAAACCATCGCAGAGATTACCATCTACACTGCGTCACGTTCTCTTCAAGGAAAGGAAGTTCGGAGTCGGTTTGATTCTACTTTCGCCGAATTATACCATGATCTTGACATGGGGTTTGCTCCTATCAACTTCATGCTCCCTTGGGCACCCCTTCCTCACAACCGGAAACGTGATGCTGCACAGAAAAAGATGACCGAAACTTACATGGAGATTGTCAAAGAACGCCGTACGGGTGGAAACAAGAAGGATTCTGAGGATATGGTCTGGAACCTCATGTCCTGCGTATATAAAGATGGCACTCCTGTTCCAGACGAGGAAATCGCACACATGATGATTGCCTTGCTTATGGCTGGCCAGCATTCTTCTTCATCGACAGCTTCATGGATAGTCTTGCACCTTGCAAGAAATCCAGAAATCATGGAAGAATTATATGCCGAACAGATCCGTGTGCTTGGGTCAGATCTTCCACCTCTTACTTATGAAAATTTGCAGAAGCTTGACTTGCACGCTAAGGTCATCAAAGAGACACTAAGAATTCACGCGCCGATCCATTCAATCATCCGCGCAGTCAAAAACCCAATGCCTGTGGATGGCACGCCATATGTCATCCCAACCAGTCACAATGTCCTTTCATCGCCTGGTGTTACCGCAAGATCAGAGGAATATTTCCCTAACCCTCTCAAATGGGATCCTCACCGCTGGGATGAGACTATTGCAGCCAATGCGGAAGAAGAAGATCAAATTGATTATGGATATGGTCTTGTCAGCAAAGGCACTAATAGCCCCTACCTTCCATTCGGTGCAGGACGTCACAGATGCATTGGTGAACAATTCGCCTACGTGCAACTTGGTGCAATTACCGCGGCTTTGGTCAGGTTATTCAAATTCCGCAACCTGCCAAACGTCAAGGATATCCCGGAAACAGACTACTCGGTAAGTCACGCTATCTTCAAAGCGATCATGCGTCGACCTCTCTGGCTACGATTGACAAGGCTGACCAATTCTAGTCTCTCTTCTCCAAGCCTGCTGGCAAGTCTATCATTCAATTTGAGAAGCGCGCTACCACCGTTAAATCATAACGACCTGCCTCTGTTACTGCATAGAAACCGCCTTTTGTGATTGTTCTCAAACCTTTTATGTAATATGATGGAAATGACTGGATAACAGTCTTTCATGGGATTGTTTTTATTTTGTTTCTCCCTTGGGGATTCAATGGCCGGTTTTTTCTCATGTAATGGCTGCTTGTACAGTACTTCAATCCAATGTCTTGATCTAGGGTTGACTATGAGTGAGGATTGTATTCTGGGTACGCGATTTGCTCGCATTTGAAGAGGCCTTAATGTATCTATAGCCAATCTAATTGTCCCATACAGGCGTTATATGGGTCAGCCATTCTACCACAAATATATTACTTTTCCTGAACGCGATGGAAAACAGTGTCAATAACCGGAATAACCGTTAATCTATAAAATATAATACATGTGACATGACTGCAATATAAGCGCCCTTTAAGATACAACAGAGGTGGGAAAGACAAGTATGTGTGTGTTCTGTGTCGAGGTCCTTAGTTTCCCTTCTTCCTCTCTTCGCTTCGCTTCTTAGCCCGAACTTCAGCACGTCTCCTTTCACCACCGTCCACTTTGTGGCCGAGCTTGTCCTCCCACATGCCCTCCTCGACTTTAATTAGGGCTGCACTACCATTTGTTCCTTTGATCGGTTGAAGATACGGGCCGCTGATAGCAGAACCGGCAGTGATTTTCATGCGCGCAAACTTCTTGAGGGGTTTCGTGGGATCATGGGTGTATTCAGAAGCATCCGGCGGAATGTTGACAATGACTCTTTTCATCCCTGGAGATAAAGTGGCCGAGGAATTCAAAGGGTGCGATGTTTCCTTGTTCAGTGTCGGAACTTCAACAACTCGAAGCTGCGCAACGCCATCGACCACGTTCTCCAGGTCTCCACCGGGCCCATAGATCCCCTGCCTGAACTTGTCCATCTTGCGGAGCAGGTAGCGTCGCTGGCGTGCTGGCTCAATGCCTAGATCCCGAAGTTCAGAGGAACTGGAAGTGAATAGCTTATCCCAGGAAGGTAGCTTGCTCGCATGCTTGTGCATCCCACGACCGATCAACTTAAGAAAGGTCTCGACATCAGGAACAAAGGGAGTGGGTGACGGCGGAGAAGGGGCGCCCGTGTTCTTATGGAAACTTCGTATGAACTGTTTGCTTATCGTCAAGGATCTCATGACTTGCAAGGACAAGCGGTGCGAGCTGCGCGTCGCCATTTTGTCGTCGGGGTTTCTTCAGGACAACCGATGCGGTCTCGGAGATGTTGATTGAAAACTGTCGACAATTCTTTGAAAGACACGAGTTCTGGGAGGGTACGGAATTGAAAAAACAAAATCGGGCCCCTTCCCCGTCGCTGATAATCGTCCGGATTTGGTAGCGTAGTTAAGAGTTAGATGCCTTCGATGTCGGTCCCGACCATCCTGGAGAAAAGTTCGGCGGGATGCGCAGTTCCGGGGCAAGTCCCGGGATCAACAAAACTCCGAACTTTGATCCTAGCTTCATATATACTCAAGGCAACTTGTGCCATACCTTGCCAACCAGACCGACATTATTGGCTGTTAACTTTCACTGCCCATCAATCTTCACTCCCTGGCATGCTGCTGCTGCTGCGTCGGTGATACTAATCATTCTCTCCCTGTCCATTGGGTTTGAGGGCATATAAGCAGACGATGGCGGTTTCGCCTTTGGTCCCGCACGCTTCATCAGTTGGAGCTCCAAGCTCAAATGCAGGCAATAAGTTCGAGAATGACTCTGGCACCAACTCACCTAACAAGACGAAGCGCTCATCGTCGCCCCAGCGCCTGAAGAATCCTGACCGTGAGATCACGGAGCAACTTAACGACGATGTGAGGCACAAGTACATAAAAGGTACTGAACCCCCATCACTTGCCTTAATTCCATTGTCAATCATATCCTATCATTTCCATAATACTTTCCCTTACTATCTCAGTAGTGCCAGCGATACGATACTAATTATGGCCAAATCACAGATAAGAAGTTGGGTGAGGGAACTTATGCTGTAGTGTTTCTCGGACACCTCCGCACCGACCCATCGTCATTTGTTGCAATAAAGAAGATCAAGGTCAATGCTGAATACAAGGATGGGCTTTCTATGGACGCTATCCGAGAGGTAAAATATCTCCAAGAGCTTTCTCATCCGAATATAATCGCACTCCACGATGTGTTCTCGTCCAAGGATCAAAACCTAAATCTGGTCCTCGAATACCTGCCACGCGGTGATCTAGAGATGCTCATCAGGGATAGCAATATTCATTACGGTGCCGCCGATGTTAAAGCCTGGATGGGCATGCTTGCTAGGGGTGTTTGGTTCTGTCATGAAAATTACATCCTGCACCGAGATATCAAACCAAACAATCTTCTAGTCGCCGCTGACGGCGAGGTCAAGCTGGCAGATTTCGGTTTGGCCAGGTCCTTCGCCGACCCATACTTGAATATGACACACCAGGTGATCACACGCTGGTATCGACCCCCCGAGCTGCTTTTCGGTGCGCGACAGTATTCTGGAGCTGTCGACGTTTGGTCCATGGGAATGGTTTTTGCTGAACTCCTTCTACGGGTTCCATTTGTCGCAGGGAATTCAGACTTGGATCAAATCTCCAAGATTTGCGAAGCCTTCGGGACACCAACTGAGGAGAACTGGCCAGGCGTGACTAGATTGCCAAATTACATACCTGCCGATCCGAATCATATTGTGCCTTTACAAGGTCGAGATTTCTTTCTCCGGCAGTTTCCCACGGCTGGGCCTGTTGGGGCAGATTTGCTCATGTCGATGTGTACCCTGGATCCCAGAAAACGAGGCACCGCCTGCCAAATCCTACAACACGGCTGGTGGCTTGCTGAACCGAAGCCAACTAAGAAACAAGATCTTCCTAGAAAAGTTGGCGGAACCAAAAAGATGGGCGATGATTTAACGAGGCGAGGTGGGGAGCTTGACGATACTTCCTTTAAAAATGCCGCTCGACAATTGGATTTTGGCGCGGCAAGGGACTGATAAACGCATGTGCGTCTTCTCTTCCCAGTCGCACACGGTCATACTTGCATTTTCCTGGTACCTTAGTATACTGTGCCATACCATTGGTCAAAGATCAGAAGGTTCGGGGAAAATTTAACATAAGTTCATCGGGAATTCTGAGTTATACAGAGTTCAAGGATGAGCAACAATATATGTCAGGTATCCTCAGGCATATAGAAATACATCCGACGCAGAAGAAGGGCTGATCTCCCACAGTGTCGACCTGTGCCACACCATCAAGGAAGGGACATGGCAATCGGCCCATCATTGGTGAACTTCATCTCTTGAGATAAGACCCGCGCTCATCGACAGTGTGGATTGCGCCCAGATATGCGGGTGAGATTAGCGACAAAGTAACTGAGTGATTATCGCAAATCGATGCGGACTCAATCAAGAGTTGCAAGTTCAGCAGAAAGTTGTTGTCGAATTAACACCAGCCGCTCAATGGTTCGCGGATTCGTCTGATCGTCAATACCTTAACAGTTGTGGAGTCGGAACCATCATGACTCGAAAGGGTCAGCTGTATTATTCCACATAGGTCTCAGACAAGTAGAAATCTCCCAGATTTCTTGTGTGCATGTGTTCGTCCAACGGGCTCTGTGGCTAGAAGGGTTGACGCTTGTGTATGCTGTTTTCTTGGCATCTTATGTGCGGAAACGCAAGCAGGATCGCTCAGTAGCAGGGATCGACATTGATACCTTCATGGAGAAATTGATCGACAAAGCCCACCCCCTATCGTGGGAACATAAGTGTTCTGTACTGCACACTGCATCTGATGGAAATTATTATATCCTGCAGGACACATGTAAATATTATTCAGCCGCCTTTGGATCGGGCAAGGAAATTAGCCACCTCATTCTTCCGAGACAAGTAATTGAAGGGAATATAGGGCAATATTAATAAATAATATGAAGTGAAATGCGTTTTGGTCAGTGGATGGCTGCTACAAATGATAAAGACCCCAAAGCCCCTTACGGAGGTTTAATTAAACATTAAAAGAGGGCCTCCGTCTGTTAGCGTCTGGTCCCTCCTACAGAATTCCCACTTGAGAGGGGTTTTAAAAATGAGACAGCAACTGATGCTCGATCTCCTTTACCAGCTAGGTACACAGCACAGACATTGTACTTCTATTCGCATTGTCACTGCTTAACTTCGAGATGACAGAACAGTGCCTCAACCAATAATATTTACCCTTTGGGAATTCAGGGACCGTGTTGCGGAATAATCAGGAAAACAATTCAATAGGAAGGTGATTGTTTCATTGCGCTAAGTATGTCCAAATTTGTGGTGTTGAAAGAAAGTACTTAGAACTGCCGCATATACATTTACGTAGAGATGGAGTTCCAAACTGCACATCTGGGCAACACATCTACTTTAGTTTGTTTTTGGTGTGACACTGGTACTGGATGGGTATTGATGTCGAATACAACAGTGTGGTTTACCAGGGAAATTTTCGAGTTAATCTTAAGATACTTGAGCCCTAGCACTAGATAAAACATCGTCCGGTAGTTGAGTTTCTCCTAAAAACCCCCGTCCGAGTGCCTGCCTACCTTGGGTATAGATCTCTAACTTACTGTAAGTTTCCAGGTAGTACCGTATAGGAGGTATCCTATACAAAGTTCCCGCATATTTTTTGTTGGATCCCTGATTAGCTTAGTTTTTTTGGCCGGTATCTTAGGCTCCAGAAAGGTCCACCGTCCGAGAGGGTTAAACTGCACCACATAGGGGTGTATGCTGGGGTTACATGCTATACGGTACCGGTGGAAGCAACAGTCAACTCATTGGTGCCGGTAATGATTTCAATTACTACCAGCATCATCACACTGTACGACGGTATAGTATAAGTAGTAAATGAATAAGACAAAAATTAGTTATCTTGCTCTAACCAGGAAGTGGGTGAGTTGCTACTACTACTTACGCCCCTCATAACCTGACTCCCGGCCTTTTACCCGTCCCGTGCGGCACTAAAGATTGAAAGGACCAACCCTTGGAGCCTCCTTCAACCCAACGCCTCGCGTTCGAGGCGGATTGCGGCGTACGGGGTATCCTGCCTATCTGAAGCGATTGATTACTTGTCTAGCCATTCTTTTGGTCATGTCTGATTTGCACACAGGCCCTCTTCTCAAGTATTAACGTTCCCGATCGGCGCCCCCTCTTCAAACGCCATCCATCACTTGGCAGTGCCGGTCTCCAGTTCGCTGTTGTCGTAATAAGAAAGAAGCCTGTTCAAACCTGCCAGGGCTGAACCGGGATAATTGACGTCGGCCCATAACCTACACACGTGCCCAACGCTGCAAGAGACCCAGCCAGCAAGGGCTTTCGGACACATCTGTGTCGTGCGCAAAGGTTGGCGCTTGTTTACGTTACAGTCCCCTTATCTCAGCCCGCAACATCCTACTAGTCTTTGGACGATTTGCGGAAACGTCCGACTTGAGAATCGGCCTTCGACAGACGGAATTGCCTCATACCAAATCAAGGTGAGTCTCGATAGCTCGGACCTTGACAGCCGAGTATACCTGTTATCGTTCTACTGCCCCCCCTGTCTCTTCACATATCAAACAAGCTCCTTTCCACAGAGGCACAAACGCGTAACAAAGTGTTGCACTCCAATCTGAAAGCCAGTCATCTGGCGATGTTGTTGCATGTTTTGATAGTCTTTTATTGCCAAGTCTAACAGGTTCATATCTTCTAATATAGGCACGAATTCGGACTTTAACCGGACACATACGGATGGCCGCCGCAAGAAACACCGATTGATAAGTCCATGTGCCAACACCGCATGGTATAATAAGCCTCATATAACAGACAGTCACTTGAGAATGTCGACCTTACCGCCGTCGTCGCGGACGGCCTCTAACTCTTCGGCTGGGCCCTGCCCTCAATTTCCAGCTCCTAGGTCACGGAAAAGCCTTCCTGTTGCATCTGACACGTCAAGGGCGCCGTCCCCATCCCAAACGTCCCTCAAGACGCGCACCCCTTCTAGCCCTAGAGCAAGTCTAGGACGACAGCTCCTGTCTAACTCGATGACCAATACTAGCACATCGCGGACCGTTGCCGGTAGCCGGGTTCCGAGTAGCCCCGATAAATCGCTGCGACGAACCATCAGCATTGCAGCTTTTCCTCAGCCACCTAGGTCAGGAAGCCGCCCTTCTACTGCGTCTTCAATATCGGGAATACAGGGCGTCCATCCATCTGGGAGTGTAAAGGCCAGGAAAAGCTCGAGACTAAGTACTGGAACCACCAGTAGTTACCGGAGTTCTAAAACCGCATCGTTGCTGAGTGGCGCTGGGGATGCGAAATCCATTTCGACTACTGAAGCCCGAGATGCGGAAGGCTCCCCTTCACAAAGCAGGAGCTCATCTGCGCAAGGATCTTACTCAACTAGTGCAACTACGTTTGAAGATGCCGATGAAGGCGTACCAAAGTCAAACTCGAGGCCGAAAGAGACAAAGGGAAATGTCATCGTGAGCGTCCGAGTACGCCCTGATGTGAATGGTGCCGAAACCGCAAAGACCCCTGAATGGTCAGTAGATGGGAGGCACGGCCTCATCTCTTATAACGGAAAGGAGGGCGGCGATTATTCGTTTGGTAAGGATATCCTTCGTATTCTCTTTGGGCACAGCAAGGTATACGTGGCTTACGCTTCTCTATTTCCTCGTTAGATAACGTGTTCTCCCCTCATGAACATAACGCGAAGATTTACGACTCTGCAGCGAAACGTCTAGTGAGGCGGGTAATGGAAGGATATCATGGTACAGTCTTCGCTTACGGCATGACTGGTACTGGCAAGACGTTTTCCATGCAAGGAACTGCAACATCCCCGGGAGTGATACCGTTGGCAATAACAGACATATTCTCCTTCATTAGGGAAACACCACATCGAGAGTTCTTGTTGCGTGTCAGCTATCTGGAGATATACAATGAGAAAATTCACGATCTGCTGTCAGCCTCGGTATCTGGCGGAACCGCTGCCCCTCAACAGGAGGAAATCAAGCTCCGCGAAGACAGCAAACGTGGTGTATATGCCACGCCACTGAAAGAAGAGATTGTTCAAAGCCCGACACAGCTTCTCCGTGTGATCGCGAGGGGCGACCATGCTAGGCGGACCGGTAGCACGCAGTTTAACGCTCGCAGCTCTCGAAGTCACGCGGTTGTTCAAATTGTTGTCGAGAGCAGGGAACGAGTGCCTGCCGGAGCTTCTCAAGATAGACGGTCAGGCTTGGTCCCAGGTGGAGTCCGAGTGTCAACGCTGAGTCTAATCGATCTTGCTGGTTCAGAGCGCGCTGCTGAGGACAAGGAACGGCGTACGGAAGGTGCCCATATTAACAAAAGCTTGCTTACTTTGGGAACTATTATCTCTAAACTATCGGAGGCAAGAGATAAGACCGGCAACCAAACTGATAAAGAGGGGAAACACCTTCCATATCGGGACAGCAAACTCACGAGATTACTGCAGCCTGCTTTGTCAGGGAACTCACTGGTCAGTATTCTTTGCACGGTTCAGCTGGGAGGGACAGCCAAGTCTCATTCCGGCGAAACGCTCAACACCTTGAAGTTCGCAGCTCGAGCCAAGAACAGCATTGTCAGCCATGCTAAACGCGCGGAGGAAGCATTTGGTAGTGGTGGAGGTGATGCTGGAAGCAGAGTTCTCCTGGAGCGGTACCGTATGGAGATTCAGACGCTCCGTAACCAGTTAGAGAGTCAGACCAAGGCCCAAGCTGAGAAGGAGCTGAAGCTGGAAGAGCAGCAGCTCGAAAAAGAAGCACAGGCACGCCACGAAGAGCAAATGCTTGAAATGCAACTGGCTCGGACGGCATTAAAGGAAAGGATCGAGCATTTGAATCGTTTGATTCTATGTTCAAAGTCTACTGGTGTAAATACCTATGGAAGCATATCCGCTCTTGGTCGCCTTTCAAGGATGTCGGCTACCGAAACTGGATCTCGATCCTTGCGTTCGTCACTCAGCCAGTCTACATTAGGCGCATATGGGCACTCGTCGCTCCGACCAGTCTCCTTTCTTTCTATTAACAGCAGTGATTACCCCGGCAATCAACCGTTCTCAAATGGTCATCTTGGGAATGAAGATGAGGATGATTTTATTGGCGAATTTGCGGATGGAAAAGCAAGCGCCCAAAGACAAATCGCAGCCCTTCAGGCCGACCTTAACGACAAGAATCGCTATATCTCTACGCTAGAGCGGCGGCTTCTGCAAGCACGACGGTCCAGTCATTCCCGCATGTCCATAGGTGTGAAGGCTGGGGGCACTACTTCTGACGCCCCTGATGTACTAGCTCTTTTACGGGAGAAAGACATGGAGATCAATGAGCTTCGTCTACAACTAGACGATAAGGACCGGATGCTTGCTGCCCTTCGTTCTGCTGCTCGACACCGAGATCTTGCCCATTCAGCAGCCGACTCCTTCGTGTCAGACACAAAAGAAAGACCCGGGCGTCAGGAACATCAACCCGATGGCGATGACTCAGCGGCTTATGACTCGGCCGTTGGTCTCTGTTCACCACTCAAAGAGGAAGAAACGGAAGAAAAGAGGCGTGGCATGGACGACGTGTCACGCATTTTGGACGAGATGTTACAGGACCGCCTTGAGAGTGGGCACCTCATCAAGGGCTCTCGTGGGAGTGTTCGCGTTGCCGCAGAAAGTCGGCGGGCATCTGAATCCATGACCGGTTTGCCAGGGCTGAGCACGGGCACTACGGATTTGGCAAGCTCTGGCTGAGCCCAGCAATCTTGAATTACGTCGTCTGTTCTCATTTTGGCCCGTCTTTTCGCGGGAAACTCTTTCCTCTTCACGTCTATTATAATTCTGCTCAGGGCAGGCAGTATGCCTGTGGTTTGACTGCCTTTCCGCCACGCGCCATTCAGCACACAGTCTCTGGCTCTTGGTTCTCACCTCTTCCGCCTTGCCTTACCTCGCACCCTCTTCGTTGTCATTCCACGTTTTTTTCTATAATACCCTTTTTTGTGTGGACTGATCTAGATACCCGGTTTCCCTTGCTCTTTTCTGGCTTCGTCTTGTGCTTCCTTTTCATCCATTTCTCTGTTTTAATATTCCTGTTACGCTTGCCTGGTGGTAGGCTTGTTGATTGGTAATGACATAATGAAAATACGTTGAGAGGGTAGAAGGATATAATCATTCCCTTCCAAACCTTTATTCCCAATGGTCTGTAGTGGAGGATCCTAATCCGGTCCCTAGGAGGTTCCGCCTGGACATATATTCCTTGAGAAGTGTTGGCTGGGACCGTGTCATAGCAACCAATAGTAGTCATTATATCGTGGAATGGGAATGGTGACTTGGCATCTTTGTTACACGAAGCTGATTCCAGGTCGATTAGTTCTAACTGTTAGAACGTACCTGAACCGTTAGTTGAACAGGCTGATACAGCTAGTTGAACTGTTGTGATCAAGCATACCTTTCCTGCCAACGGACTTCTCTGCGGCAGGAGGAGTAATAGGGTGTATCCAGCATGCAATCACGCGGTATTTAGACAAGTACTATATAAATACATTCTCCTGACAAAACACTGCTGCTCGGCATGTAAGTAATATGACCAGCCTAGTACTATCTTAGGATTTTGTGCAATCCAACCCGAGTAAAGCCCTGATAGGACCTAGACAGGTCTATACAGGTACACGGTTGGAGCCCTCTGATTTTACAAAAATATATGTCTATATGTTTCATGTACTATAGCATGGATGCCTTCAGACTTTAGCCCCCCTGGTCATTGCCAGTTCGTATGCCATTAATTTTATATACAGCACTGGCCCCAGAGCTAACTCAGAATCCGACTATTCTATGTAAATATACGTCCATGATCAATAGTAACCGCATTTTTATACCTTCTATAATAATGATAATAGATATAGTCAGACCTTGAGCCTAATTCCGTTCTCACCTGAAACCTTATGTGCCTAATAACCTAAATATCTAGACACAAGTATATATAAGCATATGTATAAAGATAG
The DNA here is from genome assembly GCA_036986335.1 of Aspergillus sp. AS01. Classification (NCBI taxonomy): domain Eukaryota; kingdom Fungi; phylum Ascomycota; class Eurotiomycetes; order Eurotiales; family Aspergillaceae; genus Aspergillus; species Aspergillus sp. AS01. Next base: position 41,786 of record BTWD01000127.1, on the reverse strand, counting down.
AGATACAGAACAAACCCCCTCCTTTGTCTCCGATAAATTTCGCTGTTAGCGTTCGTCAAGCAACGATTTCGATCTCCGATGTCCTATCCTTTGCATATTTATCTTTCCACTCTTCCCATATTCTTTCTAATTCCTGCTCGTACAAGGAATGGAGATGGTTTATATAATCATCGTCGATCTTCCCCCTATCACGCTGCTGCACAACATGGATTGGACGACCGACAACAATGTTGAGTGGCCGACGATATGGCATCAGACCGACGTCATAGTTGAACACGCCACGGGCATGGAATAACGGAATAGTGAATCCCAATGTGTGTTTGACCAGCATCTGCAATTTGTGTATAAGAGGATGGTTTTCAGAGCGCACTTGTTCATAGAGATCATTTTCACCAAAGGCCAGTACAGGCACAAGATCGGCGCCAGTGTGAATTGCCAGTTTGATAAAACCTTTACGCCTCTTGAGTACAAGGCGCAATGTATGCGGAAGAGCATCAAGAGACTCGCGAGCACCACCTATGACGATAGTTATAGCACGCCCCATTCCTTCCCCATCAATGCCGCCCTTTGATAGCAGGTTCTCGCATGACTCGCGCGAGACACTGGCAATCCCCATGCCTAGCGCATATTCCCTGTAGAAGGGAATTCGGAAATTTGAATCAAGCGTAAGCAAGGTGTTGGTGATACCAGGGAAGAGTCTTGCAAAACCAAGAGCCTCGGTAGCAAACGCTGCAAAAGCGCCATGAGAGATGATTCCATGCGGATGATAACCAAAAATATACTTCCGGGTTGGAAGGAGAGGTTCTGACCGATGCAAGCGGGCCGGGAAATACGATGCATATATTGACCACACGCCGAGTGAACGTAAGAAGTCACACCTACCGCTCAAATCACCCGACGTGGCTGCCGTTGAAAAAAGGGATATATAGATAAGGTAAGGCAGTATGATAGGCCAGAACAAGGGGATTGCACACACGAAGAAAAATGCTGTTAACAGGATCGCTATGGTCAGAGTATGGCATAACACCACCAGAGTCTGTAAGCGCCGTTCGAGTCCAATATTGAGTGGGGCCCAACGGATACTAGAAGAGCGCTTGTTAGAGACCGAGACTCGAGGGGGAAATCTCGCATGGGATATCTACCTTGGCCCCCTTGACTCCTTCATGGTTTCTTGGGCTGCTTGGGGAGCAGCACCATCAGGCATTACGGACGACCTTGCCTTGTATGGCAAACTGGCTCGTTTCCAGAGCCCTTTGAGAGACCCTTCAGTAGCTGTAGGTTGTAGCGCTGCATTTTCCTGGCCAGATGGAACAAGGCCTGGTGGTGTATCGGAGGGCGACATCCGTTGACCGGATGCGTAGAAAATAGACCAGAGCGAGTCCGAGACACCGCTTCTGAAATATTTATCTGGAGTTGGATGATGAACACGTCAAAGGATCCGAACTTGTTTTGACTGGGCTTCAATTGTGGGCTTATCACCTGAGTACCAGGTAAAGATTGAGAGCCAAATAATTCGATAGCTCCCAAGACAGCGAATATATCCCAAAAGCCTTGAAGCTAGCGGCTAGAAGATGCAGATGCTTCGTCGAAGTGGTGAGAGACCGTGAGAGACTACGTAACGACTAGGTTGCTGCCAGGACGGGTTTGGTTTCTAGGTTGTGGGTCCGTGGGCAGGCACCCCACGTCATTTTCCCTTACTGTGTATACTAAGTAGCGACTAGTAGGACCAATAAGTACCAAGGTACTGTTCAAATTGAATTGGCTATCTACTGTGTACTTCATAGTCACCTTAGCTTTGGTATATTTGTGTCTTTGTAGCTGTTCTAATAGCCTGACAGCATCTAATAGAGAGAGGTTCAATTCTATCTATATATGTTTTATATGATTGATTATCAGTGAAAAATGAGTACGTCCGGATAAGGGACGGATCGATAATAATCCGTACATAGTATGCTATGCGCGTGCCATATTCCCGCTCCCTCCCTCCCTCCCACTCTCCCTCTCCCGAAAAACCACAAAGAAGAAAAGGCCTGTACCTAGAATATTTAGGTTCTGGTGCAACATATTTTGCTTGATGCGAACCCTACGCCTTCATAATCTATAACGGCACAGCACCTGGCCTGATTCACCAAAGACTTCGGTCTACCTATATGTATTACATGCAAGTATGAGTCATGTCAAGGGTCGTTATGAACGATTGTAGGAAATGCCGAACCAAACCAGTAAGGAGTATATCTATGTCTATAAGTCTAGGGTATGTCATGAAAGAGATATATACGGCGCTATGATTTGACCATGAATATCTGTAACACATTAGCTTCTGCGATCTGAAAACACAACATCAAAGTGTTCGGTTCTCACCTCGTTGAGAGACTTCTCGTCCATGAGAGCCGCTTTCTTCTGCGCAATATGTCGGCCTCTAAAAACATGTCTCCCCATCGGACGGCGCTCCCTCGACGGACCCTTAGAAGCTGTTGAAGAACTTTCTTCATCATCCCTTGTGGCTTTACTCTTTTCCTCTGCTGACTTCTTGTTCGTATCTCCGGAGTCGGTGGACTCAGGCCCGTCAGTGTGTTTCCTTTTTCTGTCCTTCTTCTCCTTATGGCTCTTGGATTTCGATTTTTTCTTCTTGGTGCTTTGGTGATCGCTTTGGTCTCCAACATTGCCTGAGCCCTCAACGCCATCAGAGCTCACTTGATCTTTGTCCGGCGCAGGTAACGTAGCAGAAAGTCCGTCCTCTTGCTTGTCTTTTTTGGTTCCTTGCGGCTCCTGAGTAACAATGGGGGTCATTTTTTCCTGAGCTAGCAAACCGCCACTTATGAATGTGACTGCTTGCCATTTCGTGGCAGCATATCGAGCCAGTTTTACGTTGTCGCGCTTCTGCTGCTCGACCTGCAAATCCGCGTCTGACTTGCCGTTTAGCCGGCCAAGAAGTCCCTTGAATGCATCAAGTCCAGTGGGCTCATTTAAAGGATCACGTTTAGGCCGCGCCCCTAGGCCCAGCGTATCGTCCTTCAGGACAACCTTGATATGAGATGCACTCGCTTGAGTAAACATTTCAGCATGTGCGGCATTACGCGCCCCCAAGAAGCTCCCGGGTGTCCATCCTTGGGAGCTCAAGATCTTGTGTCCGAAACCGCTTGTTGACCGTGCCCAATTGGTATTATTGGGGTCATGGGAGATTTTAATTTTCCTAGGTCACTGCCTGGTCAGAACACCGCAAAGGTAGATAGTGGAGGACATAGAAATAATCCGTGAAAACATACTTGCGAGGTGCTGCAAGTCCCATTTGCTGCGATAGAGTATGGCAGCGATTTCAAGAATTCAACAAAGGAGTGAAAGTGCACTTCGGTTTCCACGGCCCTATTTCACCTTCTGGTAGGTAAATTGGATTCCTAGGATTCTCTGGCCCCTTTTCACGGACTTTTATTCTCCTTTCTGTCGCCGAAGATTATGCAAAATTGTGCGGATTCGTAAGATTGAGAGCAAGGATGGTAATTAAGGGGAGTAAAACAGAGAAGTCATGACATTGATAATGATCGAGAATGAAACCCGAAAAATTTCCTCCGACGGCCTCCCGTGACCGCTTACTTTATTCGGTGACTGTAGACGGTCTCGACCCGGGGCAAATGGATACTGCGGGGTCCCTCCAAACTCACATCCGCAATCTCTCGAACAGATTCCGAAGTCACAAGTGTCACTAGGTATCTCTGTCTTCTCAGTTGTTTAGAAGAAAGTCCGTCAAAGTTGCTGTCCGTATTATTTCGCTGAGACTCATGATATGTAGAACAGTATATGGTCTCCTGTAGCCACTGAATTCCGTTCTAGTCAGCTTTCATGGCAGATACCTGTTGGCTATTGCATCCGCTTCAGTATAGATTCTGCATTACCTGCAAAGTAGGCAAGACTCGGTCCTAGAATACCGATGTAGTCTCAATGCAAAGTTCGCATTATCGCTGTACCTCTCACAACACTTCTTGCTAGCCCTCGCTCATGCAAACTAAAGACCGCGCCGCAATGTTGGTAGCAAGAGTGCCAAGCTTTGAGAGTGCCAACCGAAGCGTGTGCTGCAATCTGGACTTAAGTTGAGCGCTCCATCATGAGGACCGAGGAGGATCCAGTCATAAGTTAACAATGTCCGGGCTACGCATTTATACTCAAAATTATCCATATCGTACTATTGCATTAGCCACATCTGAATACGTACTTATCTTTCGCCATAGCTTGGCAGGAGCGGATGTCAACACTGCGTCTCATCTCAAGACTACGCCGCGCTGCTTGGTTGAATTTGCTCCCCTATCATCTGTGGATCTGAAAGGCTATAGGGTCATTGGTGATGGACATGGGACTCTCGGATTGGTTACACTAGATAATGAGGTTTTTCTCTGCGTGGTCACTGGCTCCTCCAAGGCCGCATCCATCAGGCCTGGAGAGACTGTCCTGAGAATACACAGTGTGGATTTCTGTAAGCCCCCCCCCCCAGTGGTCTCTGTTGGTCATCACTGTCGTGCAGAAATTGACCTTAAAGAGAAGTCTGCCTAAATCATTCGAAATACGATGACAGAGTTGACTACGAATTGGAGTCCTCCATCGCTGGTCAGGACCCCGACCATGACTTTAACTTTGAGAGCAAAGAGACGAATCCAGACTTTCCCTTCCTAGCTCTAAAGAAGCTTTTAAGTGACGGCAGCTTCTACTACAGCTGTGAGTTCAATCTAACTGATCGATTGCAGGACCGGTGAGTTAACCCTTTTCTGTCAAATGGCACCGTAACTAATGAACTCTAGCTCAGACGAAACGGGAATTTTTGACATAGAATCTCTTGATCGAGACATGCTGTGGAATTCGTACATGATACACCCACTTCTCCTTTTTAGAAATCAGCTGTCTTCGGTTGAAAAGCAGCATCTCGACTCCTCTCAAATTCTGACGTGCGTCATACGGGGATACTGTGGGACATTGACTGTTCCTGCCTCTACTCAACTCTTGCCTGGTACCCGCAAAACGCACCTTCCGTCTTCACTAACAATAATATCGCGCCAGTCGTCTCGGCGTGCTGGTACGAGATTTAATTCCCGAGGCATCGATGACGATGGTCATGTCGCCAATTTCGTGGAAACAGAGACCATACTCTGGATTCCACCTGACATTGTTTTTTCCTATGTTCAGGTTCGTGGCTCAGTGCCTATATTCTGGGAGCAGGCCACAGGATTCCTTCCTGGTCAGCAAAAGATCGAGATAACCAGATCTGTCGAGGCAACAAAGCATGCCTTCGATAAACATTTCAGATCTCTTGAACTAGATTATGGAGCAATTCATGTGGTTAACCTTCTCAGTGAATTGAAGTCCGGTGAATATAGTCTCACGGCAAGGTTCCGGAACCACTTACAGAATAGCCCACTCAATAAGCATTCATCGGATCACACTCTGCTGCAGGTAACAGAGTTTGATTTCCATGCGGAAGCGCGAGGGCCATTGGGATATGGAGCTAGCTCTCAGATAAGGCAAGAAATCTTCGACTCTTTACAAGGATTCGCGTATTTCCAATCCGGCGAAATTGGACCGGTAGCTCTATATGACAAGCACCATGCGTCAAGAAATGCACCTGTAATCCTGCAACAAGAGGGGGTTTTCAGAACAAATTGCCTGGATTGTCTCGACAGGACTAACCTAGTACAAACAATCATCAGTTCAATGGCGCTTGAAATATTCTTCAGTCAACAAGGAGGAACGATAAGCCCCGATTTGCAACTGCGCCACTCGACTCTCTGGGCAGATAATGGAGATGCGCTATCAAAAATGTACGCTGGAACCGGTGCTCTGAAAAGCTCATTCACAAGACACGGGAAAATGTCCATTGCTGGGGCACTCGCCGATGCGCGCAAAACAGCTACCCGGATCTATGTCAACAACTTCGCGGACAAGGCCCGTCAAAACACAATTGATCTTCTATTGGGACGGTTGACAGACCAAGTTCCAGTACATCTTTACGACCCGATCAATGATCTCGTGTTAGAGGAACTAAGTCAACGCTCTGAGGAATTTTCTTATTCTAAATCTGTCACGGTTTGGACGGGAACATTTAATGTCAATGGGCGCCATGAAGGACCCGATGGTGATTTGAGGGCATGGTTATTCCCAAAGTACGATTCTCAGGCCGAGAACCCCCTGATTTACGCCGTCGGTTTTCAAGAAATCGTCACGTTAAGTCCACAGCAGATAATGTCCACAGACCCTTCCACCCGTAAGGCGTGGGAGATTGCAGTACACACCTGCCTCAACAAACGTGCAGAGGCCATGGGAACTCCCAAGTATGTCCTCTTGCGAAGTGGCCAACTTGTGGGCTCTGCTTTGATGATATATGCGAGAGAAGATGCTTTAAGCGATATAAAAAATGTTGAGGGAAACGTTAAAAAGGTATGAATCCTCAGTACTCTATAAGACATTTCAGCTGACCCGCCGCATAGACGGGCCTTTCGGGAATGGCTGGTAATAAAGGAGGCTGTGCCATCCGCTTTGAATATTCTAACACTCGACTTTGCTTCGTTACCGCCCATCTTGCTGCTGGCTTTGCGAACTACGACGAGAGGAATAGAGACTATGAGACTATTCTTCGCGGTCTGAGGTTTTTGAGGAACAGATCAATCGAGGACCATGATGCTGTCATATGGCTAGGGGACTTCAATTATCGCATTGGTCTGAGTAATCAGAAAGCGAGGGAGCTTGTGCAGCAAAAAGATTTTCAGACGCTATACGATAATGATCAGGTTTGTGCTTCTCTTGCAAGGCCTGTGGACCTTCATTAACAAAGCGCAGTTGAACTTACAGATGGTGGCGGGTAGGGCTTTCCAATTCTACACGGAAGGGCCTATTAGCTTCCCGCCGACTTACAAATATAATATCGGTAGAAACGACTATGATAACTCGTAAGGGCCCTGTTGACGATATATTCGAAGGTAGCTAACCGCTTATAGGGAAAAGGCGCGTATTCCCGCATGGTGTGACCGGATTCTTTGGAGAGGAACCAATCTCCGACAAATAAATTATGGCTCTGCAGATCTCCGAATTTCGGATCATCGCCCAGTCTGGGCTGTGTTTACATGCATAATCAATGTTGTCGATGAGGCCCGAAAGAGCAAGATCCAGCAATCCCTATACAAAGAACGACAAAACAATCTCAGGCTCGGTGACATGACGACTCAGGTACAAAAAGTGGATGGTGAGTTGATAGCTTTTGACCACATTGCTTCGGAACTTCCACCTGCTAGCTCTGAGCAATATAAATGGTGGTTAAACCAAGGTATGTTAGGTTACAGAACCAATATCACGTACTCATCAATCCTTGACCGTTCTTCGAACAAATATACTGATCTATATGCTTAAGGCATCCCTGTGAAGTCGCAGTTAGCCCCCCCGGCCAAGGATTATGTGTTAAATATCCATCGGGACTCGAATCCCTTCTTATGTGACGGGCCTGCTAATTGGTGTCCTACCCCTCTACTTGCCGAAAGCAACAGCAACACCAATGCGGAAAATCCTCGGTTGCCACCACGGACCGTTTCCAAGACTTTCCTGCGGAACAGGGACGCTTCAACGGAATCGTGGCTCACAGATGACCAATGTGTTTTCGAGCAAAAGCGGAGAGACCTGGATTCTCCCAGTGTAAGCATTGAATCTCCGGAAAGAGGACCAAATACGAATACGAAAGACCTTCTTGGGGAGGCCATTAGCGATGACCTAAATTGGAGGCCGCTTACACCCGAGTGACACGTCTTGTGACTTCATTTGTAGGGCTGTGATAGTTAGATACCAGATTACTCGGCGCCCTTCATTGACTTGGTTTGTATTGCATCTAGGCGCCTGTAAGGTGGCTTGAAGGAAAATTGAAAGGTCTGGTAAATAGATAGACATGTTATATAACAATCGGTCATAAGCAATACTCTATGGGTATATGTACATGTTCGTATTCGATATAAGAAACATCTGATGGTGGAGTTCTAAAAAAACAATGACATGGATAGCAGGTTACTGCCGAAGTAGACAAGGAAAGAGAAAGATTGGGGGATGGAAGGAGGCATGAAGAAAATGAAGTATAGAGATATCATCAGCCAACCCCAGGGGCATGAGAAACCAATCCCGAATAATCGAGAGGAAAAGCCATGCCCCGACTAAAGCAGACAAGAGTGAAGAAAGCTCGAGATTCACAACACATGTCACACAAAGTACTACTGTATGAGACAATAATCCGGTTAGTATTCCTGAACTTCGTGATGAGCTATGGTGTAATGAATGACACGAACCTCGTGTTGATATCTCCCGAATCTGGATGGAGCTGCTTCCTCAAAAATAGTCCAGTCCGATCGTATACACATATAGACAGACGGATTTGTGATATGTGAGTACAGACCGTAAACCCGAGAAACTTCACATGACACGGCAAGAGATTCCGTGATAGACTGCTTTAGGCTTTTTTCCCGTTTTTAAAGCCTTGTTTAGGCGCAAACGATTACCACCAACCATCCACAATGCAAGTGGGCCAGGGTCAGAGGCCTTGGTGCGTGATTTTTTGGAACCTATGGATTAATTAGTGGGACGTATGAGATCAGAAGAAGCATGTGTGTGACGATAATCAAAGATTGATTCAATATAACAGAAAATATAAGAGGGGGTTGGTTGGGTTTCGTACCTGCCGGCTCCGGCTTCTTTTTGGGCTCTTCAAGTACAATGACAGCTTCCTCAGAGGGCGTTTCTGGAACCTCGGGAGGGGGCGGCTCTTGAGGAACTGGTTCAGGTGGCGGGGCAGGTTCGGGGGTCTTTGGCTTCTCGGGTATAGGCCATATGTGCATCGTTATAGTCCAGTCGGGCTCAATGACTGTCTCCCAGACCTGGGGAAGAATTATATCACCATTGGGTCCTATCAAGTCATAGTGACCCTCGGCAACGTGAGGTCCGATTATCTCGATATGAAGAAAAGCTTGACGTATAAGTTCTTCCATTCCCTTAAGTGATACTGTAGTCAGATATACATTCTTTCAAGACATATAATGCATGGGGCGGGATGCGCATTACCTGCCAAGTGCAGCATAAGTCGAAAGGAAAACTGAATTTTCTTCCTATAGCATCCTTGAACTTTATAGGCTTTTTCTTCTCTGGAGGAGGTGGGCTTGCGGCTGCCGCTGCTGCTGCTGTCGCTGCGGCGACTGCCTCTGCCGCTGCTGCATTCGCAGCCTCTGTTGCTGCTGCCGCTGCTTCTGCCGCCGCTGCCGCTGCCGCTTCTTCCGCCTCTTGCTTTGCTTTTGCGGCTTCTTCAGCAGCTTTTTGCTCGGCCTCTGCTCTAGCTCGCGCTGCAGCCTCCTCTGTGATTTTCTTTTCATATGCAGCTCGTTCCTCTCTGGCGGCTTGTTCTGCGGCCTCTTGCTCGATTGCGGCTTGTCGAGCAGCTTCCCGGGCTTCACGGGCCTCACGTTCGGTCCTTTCTTCCATTATCAACTTCTCCAACCTTGCGATAGCCTCATCCTTCACTGTATCAACAGGGGCGGGGGCGGGCGACTCGGGCGACTCGACTTGACTTGGAGAAGGCACGCGTGGATAGGGGTTGAAGTATGGAGGGATCATCCCAGGAACCATTGAATACGGTTCCCGATAAGGGTAATAACCCCCTGCGCCATAAGGGACCAGTTCGTGAGGGCTCAAAGGTGGCCCACCATATGGAGGGGGACCATGAGTCGACATGTGAGACATTGCGCGCTGAGGTGGGTTGTTACCCTCTCCTCGGCCATGGGATGCTGTCGGAAGTTGGTGTGCATGATGACCGGGGTGATGCTCGTGAACGAAGAATGGGGGTATAGGAGGGCCATGAGGTTGCTGTAACTGAGCGCCATACCCGTAAACAGGGTGAGGGTACGCCGTCTGCTGGGGGGCTTGACCATTATGGCCTAGTCTGACAAGTTGGTCTGATGGAGAGGGGAAACCAGGTGGGTGCATGAACTGCCCGTGGGGCATACCAGGCCCGGTAGGATAAACATATGACTGCCCAGGTGACGAACTGCGGGCGTAGCCCGGAACTTGAGGCACAGTTGACCAGTATCGTCTTTCTTGTGCTGTGTGACCATAAGGCCCTCCGTACTCATCCGCCGAGTCTGCGCTTTCAGGCGAATCTGGCGAAGGATGTCGGCGAGAACGACGGGTGTACGCGTCCCGTTCCTGAACCATATGTCGTCTTGCTGAGTGTCGGCGGCTTGTGGTTGAGGTCGGGCCACGTATCGTACTGTGAGGGCGAGGATGACGTGACGTCCGGGGCCGTGACGCTGAATCGGACGGCTTTAATTCGTCGGGATACGTGAGATGCGCCCATTCTTCATAAGGTTCATTGTAGCCGTGGCTTTCAGAGTCGGAAATTGGAGATACCTGTACTCCAGAGGAGTCCTCCTCATCAGTTATGGAGGAACGGTCTGAACCGTGTGCGCTAGGACCAATGGTAATATTGAGCCTGCAGGTAAGTTAGTTGGCGTGACTATCAGGTTTCATTTTGGGATGAGACACACGTCATGATGGATGCCACAAAGTCCTTGATTCCGTTTCATTACCCTCACTTCTGGAATTCAATTTTTGTACAGAGTAACGCAATGAGTTCAAATCAGCGAAACGAGTGGGATACTTCAAGGTATCCGAAATGCGCCGGTGTTGATTGAACGGCGGCAATCAGGCTCGAGATGAGTTGACTGTTATAAGTATTTCACAAGTTGGGTAATTGCAGACTAGCCTGAGTTGTATGAGACGTCCTAACCCTTAATGGCCGAGGGGTATAAAGGTAGTATTCATTGTTTATGTCTGATAGTGGCGAGTACCGTCCAAATGAGATTTCCCAGGTGTGCAATTGGATGTGGAATTTAAGGTTGAAATTTAGTGGGATCGGGTGCCCATCAGCTGCGGAGCACAGCAGGACTTCGAGTCTGAGGCCAGGCAACAAAGCAAATAGGAATGAAAGAGGAAGGGAGCGTCTCGCATATAGCGTAACGAGTCCGGAATGAACAGCAGGGAAGCACGAAGCGGGGATGGGACGAAACACCTTGTCACGGGGAAAATATAACGAACGAAGAATGCAGAGTTGACGGCCCGATTAGATCAACTGTTTGGGCCTACTGGGATTTCGGTAGTGGATCTTCGGGCAAGCCAGACATAAATCGAGGGCAAGTTTTTATTTTTAAGATGGCGTCACGGCTATTATTAAGGTATTATTAGGCACTGAGCTGGCAGCCCTCTCTCCCTTCAGGTGTTAGCCAGTCCGCTGCCCAAATGCCCAATCATTTCCATGTCGAATTGAGGTATTGTACTCCGTACTCGGTCTCCACTAATGATACTGGTACGTAGGACTAACAGAGTGAGTGCTACCCACCAGAGTGCCAGGCTACTTGCAACAGATCCCCACTTTGTGTCTTTGTGTGTGTGTATGTGTCTGTCAGTAACTTCAGTGCACTTTTTGTATCTTTCAAGGTCAGGTGTGTGTATGTAGCTATTACTTATATACACCTCCAAGAAGTAAATAGTCACTCTTCAGGTACAGTGATAGATAAGCAGGGGAAATCAGAATTGCATGCGTCGTTAAGTACGTCAGTGTCGAATGGGAGGTTCGCAAAGACGCCTAGTCAACTCGAATGCCTGGTAACAACTGATCACCGTACCTGCGAGGTGTGACGGCGCGATTCGATCGGCCCTACTACACAGTACCACTAGTCACTACGAAGTATAGACCCATAATTACGAAGGGCAACATTCACACAAAGTACAAGATCAACCCGTTTTACGCGCCCGATGGCATAAGACGAGCTCCACCGGTTTGAATCCAAAGCAAGTTCATCGCTGTCATGCCACAGATTCTAGAAGGATCCGCTCTCTAGACACAAACTGAATTAGCAAGAATAACTGCGAAGATTGAATAACAACCGGGCAGTGGAGTTAAGAGAGATAGGAAGACGTATAGGCCATCTTAGACCTGATGTCAAGCTATTCGCGATGTTTGTAAGAGATATATATGGGAAGAAAAACATTTACCTATCTATTTGCTCGAGAGCAATGCTTAACTATTGTGGGCTCGACAGCTAACGGACTATTATTATAATTGCAGAGCGCCACGAGACACCCAATTTACGTGACAGAAAGGCTATAGGGGAGATTTGTCAAGCCGGTGAAGGAGCTCCTTCGCCGCAATGAGCTCGCCTTGGTTATCCTTCCAAGCCTGATGGTCTGAAGAACGGGATCTCACAATCTCATCGAGTCTGCTTCTTGCGAAAAGGGTCAGCTCGTCGAGGAGTTTGTCAGTAAGAAGGCTTGCTTGAGCCGGTGAAGAGTCACGAGAGTGATCCATTAGACGTCTGTTCCTTCCCAGTAGGGACGTCGCCTGCTTCAGCATCAGTCTTGTATTCAACACCGATCAAGGTAAAATATTAGGGGCCCTACTGAGACCAATCCGTAAAATCCCCGCAAATAATCGGTGCAGAGTTCTATGCTGCGAGAGAAATGATGTATCGACACCTCCAAAAGCTGGGAACAATCCGTTGTTTCAGAAGCACAGGCACCCGAATACAAGATTTCGCCGAGGAACGCATGAATCTAAAGGTGGATTGAATCAGCTTTCGGCTCACTGCCCTTCCCACGGTCCTATATTCATACATTCCAAGAATTTGGCACAATTAATAAGGCCTCCTCAAGACAGAAAGCTGCCTGTGAGCTCATCCCCTGAGAGTGGTAGAGATCTGCAAGTTCGCACCAAGCCTCCGCATCTGTTGGGACTGCGTCTAGGAGGTTGATGAGACTAGAAATGGCATCCACAGGCCTGGACAGCGAGCGTAGGAGCGCGATCCGACGCTTTAGTACGGGCTTCCTTGTAGATTAGCATCGAGTCTGTTGAGTGGCAGGAAGGACGGACCAAGTTTACGGGGTTTTCGGAAAGCGCGAGGTCATATGTTTGCAAGCATTCTTCAAGTCTGGTAGGATTCTCAGCGACCGCTTCTTCATACATGCCCCTCAATCCAATTATTCTCTCATCAGTCATGCCAAATCGAGCTGCTAGTTGCTCAGTACAAAGTAGCGCAGATTTGTCGTCCCCCGACTGTAGGCATGAAAACAATAGTTGCTCTACTACACCATAGTTCTCAATCCCTCGTACCGATGAGGGTGCGACCGTTTCCACACTGGAAGACTGACGCTTAAGTATGAGAGGTGCCTTCTGTGCCAGATGAAAAGTGGTTATCAAATTCGAACCATTCGCGAGATGGGGCTCAGGAGTCGTCTGCATGTTATGGAGCCGGTGATGAAGTAGCTAGGACTGTATTAGAGGTACCACGACGTTCCACAGTGACAGTTTCTGATCTTGTTTTTTTGAGAGGAGGATATTTGGATCAGGATAGAATGCGAATATCCGAGCCGATATCTGTTGATGTGCTAGCCAGGAATGGGAATGATTTGATTCGACAATGCTGCCAGGTGGTAGTATTCATGTTGTCTAACATTATCAGTCAACCAAGGTATCGCTTTCTTTATGCTGGTAGCTCCCGTGACTAGTACTTAGTAGTTAGGCTGCTTAGTACATGGATGGCCCAACAAACCAATAGGATCTAAGTAACATTGTTAGTCAGCTGCCAGTCTGCCGTATCTAGTTAATTAGAATGTAGTTAACGTACGTACGGTACGTACTTAGTTCTCATCCTCCCTTGTAGTACTTACTATAAAAGAGTCATTTCATAAGATATAGATAGATCAGTGATTGTAGAAGCCATTTGAATATGAAATACCGAACAGATACATTTAGTCTCTGTAGTAACTTATAGAGCTTTTTTAGAGTCCTTCATCTACTATTGATTAATACTATTATAGAAGCTTAAATGTTTAGATTTTATGCTTACCATAATCTGCATGATTCGAAATTCATAAATTTACTAGCAATTGGCCATAATATATATAAGATATACACGGAGTACTTTATCTCAATTACTATGACGATCTTGTGATGGATATAGCTTAATCTAAGAAAGATTGTCTTTTGTATGGCGTTACATGGGTGGCTGACACAGGCGGGTACTAGCTGAGCATTAGAAACTACATTTTAATTGGTTGATTATCAGTTAACTAACTAACTAACCAACTTGGGCAAGGAGGGATGTTACCCGCCGACTGCCCGGTATAGGTATTAGATAACTAGCTACTCCGCAGATACGCGAGTAGTACTCCGTAGTCTGTACTCAAAACTGTATGGCGTGAGCTACTTATGTGACTGCGCCTACCTCGCATGCCCAGTGTCTCATACCAGATACGTAACCCAACGTCTGCAGGTACTAATAGAATCAATCCAACCAACATAAACAAGCCTTACCAAATGCCAGTGGGGTTTGCGCGCCAGTATCAGCCCAGGCACAATGTCAGCGCCCATTACTCTGATATCCTTGTTAAATGCTAATCCGGGTCAAACCAGGTTTGAAAAATCACTCTATGATCTTATAAAGGGTCTCCGACACCACAAAGGAACAGAGGAAGAATATATACAAGATAGTTTGCGAGAATGCAAGACCGAAATCAGATCACAGGATATGGGTACGTGCGTACGAATTCATTCAGCTCGGCTTGCTTATAACTTACTCCTGGTAGACAAAAAGGCCACGGCACTCCTGAAACTAATATACTTGGAGATGTTTGGTTATGACATGTCGTGGGCATCGTTCCATGTTCTGGAGGTCATGTCGTCCGCGAAGTATCTACAGAAACGCGCTGGGTACCTCGGAGCAGTCCAGAGTTTCAGACCAGATACAGAGGTGCTGATGCTTGCAACAAACCTTCTTAAAAAGGTCATAGACTCCCATTCAATGAAGTGGTAACTTTCCGCTGACTAGCATATTATAGGATCTCGTGTCTCACAGTATACCGAATATGTCCCTTCCACTGATCACACTGCCAAACATCGCAACGACATCCCTCTCAATGTCTTTACTTCCAGACGTCTTATCTCGAATTTCTCACTCACATTCCGTGGTGCGGAAGAAGGCTATCATATGTCTCTATAGACTGGCTTTAGCTTACCCTGATGCACTCAAACTAGCATGGCCTAAGCTCAAGGAGAGGCTCATGGATGACCAGGAGGACACCAGTGTGACTACGGCTGTGCTCAACGTTGTATGTGAATTAGGGTGGCGGAGGCCTCATGATTTTCTGCCACTTGCTCCAAGATTCTTTGAGCTGCTGGTAGATGGAGGTAATAATTGGATGGCCATCAAGATAATAAAGCTCGTACGTTGGTCCCCATGCTCAGATCATATCACGTTCCTAACAGTCATAGTTTGCGACTTTGACGCCTCTCGAACCGCGATTGATACGAAAGCTGCACCGTCCATTGGTGAACATAATCCAAACGACCACGGCCATGTCATTACTCTATGAGTGCATCAACGGTCTGATTCAGGGTGGTATACTTGACTTCGATGCGGGGATCGAAGAAAAGGATGAAATTGCACGTCTGTGTGTTGGCAAACTTCGGGGCATGGTAGTTTCTGACTCGGATCCAAATCGTGAGCGCTCCTTCTAAAACACAAACATGAGAATAATTGAACCAGAGGAGAGGCTAACAGAGAAGCACAAGTCAAATATGTGGCGCTCCTGGCCTTCAACAAGATCGTGCTCACATATCCAGGCCTGGTGTCATTGCAACAGGATGTGATAATGCATTGCTTAGATGATGCCGATATATCCATCCGTCTCCAAGCACTTGAGCTTGCAGCAAGAATGGTCACGAGTGATAGCCTACAGTCAATCGTTGGTCGGCTGGTTTCCCAGCTTATGGATTCCCGGCCACTCAAGAAGGGAAGCCACCTTGAACCTGGGGATGGATACCCCGAATGGGAGAATGATAAGCAGCGAAGTGAATGGACGAATAAGGCGCCACTTATATTGCCGCCAGAATACAGGGTTCAAGTCATACATCGCATTTTAGATATATGCTCCTTTGACAATTACTCAAACCTGACAGACTTCGAATGGTATGTGGACGTGCTGATACGGCTGGTAACCCTTCTCCCGGCAGACAGCAAGGATACCTTTATGACGAATGCTACACATAATGAGCAAGAAACTTTGTCTCAGAGCAACATAACGGACCGAATCGGCTCAGAGATACGGAATATTGCTGTCCGTGTTCGAGATGTTCGAATGGAAGCGACTAGGGCTGCGGAGTCTCTAATTCTTATTGACAACAGGCAGACCCTGTTCTCTGGAGTACCAGTGTCGAACAATAGTGCTCTAGGCCCCCTTGCATGGGTCGTTGGGGAGTATGCTCAATACCTCTCATCGCCTAGACAGACTCTTTACTCGTTAATAGACGTGTCCAACGTTTCATTGCCAGCAAAAACTCTTTCCCTCTACGTCCAAGCTATACCCAAGATATTCACCCAAATCGTTTGCAGCGGTGGTCGAGACTGGAGCTCGAGCAAAAGGAGCGAGGTTGCACTCAATCTGGCCCGAATCATCGACTTCTTGGAAGCCCTGGGGGCACATCCAGATTTGAATGTGCAGGAAAGGGCCATCGAGTTTCTAGAGATTATGCGATTAGCAGCTGACGCTGCACGCTCAACGAGTCTAGATACCCACGATACCCCATTTTTGCTATCTTCGGTGATTCCTGGTCTTTTCGATGGCCTCGAGCTAAACCCGGTCTCTGTTAATGCCCAGAAGAAAGTTCAATCGCCAGACGAGCTGCAGTTACACCAGACATTTAATGAAGATCTTTGGGTGCTCTTCAGCCATGAACATGGAAATTCTCACGAGAAAGAGAGTAAACTGCCATTCCATGAATATTATTATAGTCGAGAGACATTTGTCCCGGATAAGCAGGGCATGGACAGCACATCAGATGATTTGCAACTGATGCCGTTTGCGACCCCCGGACTGGATCAGGTTGAGGATCAGGCCGCCCTCGTAAGGCGGAAACACTACCGAAAAGAGCGCACTCGAGATGACCCATTCTACATTGGAACCGAAGATGCGTGGACCGCTATATCTGAGCCCTCCCGCCCCCAATTGCAGATCTCGGACGAAGGCGAGCTAAACATCGACGCCATTCCTATCATTGATCTCAAATTGAGTGAAACGAGAGAACGACACAGCGATCACATGTCTTCTCCCCCGCCTGAAGAGACCCAGTCCACGGCCGGATCACGACTTAGAAGATACCATGTAATCCCAGATGAGATGATCGGACACGAAGAGGAGCTTGGTGTCAAAGACACTAACTCCCTTAGCAAATTAAATCGATCACCGCTTTTAGTGGATTCGAGCGGTTTACAGCGCCTCACTTTAGGGGAGGAGGGGGTATCCTCAGGATACACGCGAAGCGTCCCAAGGGCCGAAGATGATGCGGAAATGGCCAAGGCAATGCAGCAAGTGGAAAGGTTCCGACTGGAATTGCAAAGGGAGTCAGAGCGCGTCCATCCAACAGGGGTTCCCTCCGAGGGAACATTGGTCAAAAAGAAGAAACGGGTAAAGAAGACTACGGTCCCTGTTTCTCGGGATAGTGGACAGGAGCATGAACCAGTTGTAGATGGAAATAGTCAGCGCAAGCCGAAGAAGAAGAGGCCGAAGAACCAAAGGGTGGTGACATCTTCTTGAGGATGACTGTCAATCAATATAACTTGAAATTAAGAGGAATAAATTCAGGTAGTCACCATAGTAGTGTCTAATCGAAGTTCCGCACATGCGACCTGCGCTTTTCACGGCATGACAAATAATAAGATACCAAAACGTCGGTAGCACGCAAAACTAGAACGCGCAAAACAAGAGACTCGGGATATCAGTTAGGTGCATCACTATTATCGCCGCCGCTGTTCTTAAAAGCAGCTTTAACCGTCTTTACAAGCTTTCATGGTTTCAGAGCATTAAGCGGCTGATGCTTGCGACCACGGTGGACCAAAGCTTCGGTACGATCCCTAGAACTTCAAGGAAGATTCCTCCACAGACAACGAACGCGAGAATGGCTGTCCTAAAGTTAGCCTTGGTGACTGAGGTGGCCGTAACGCAGTTCGCAACATACCCACCCACACAGTGGACACAGGCGACCTTGGAGTCTGCTTTGACTTGACAACTGTCTTGCCTTTACCACGCTTTGCAGATTCCTGCTTCGCGAACCTTTCGTTGGCCTTCCTTTGCTGGGGTGTTTGAGCCTAGGTATTCAGTCAATATATTGTAGCTCAACGTTTCGAGGCGATCGGGGCTAAATGAACTACCATGACTGTCTGCGTTGTGTAAACGAAACCAAATGATATAGGACTACTATGCCTGTAAGGGAAGTAGTGAACTCGATGGTACTATAGACACATAGAAAGTAACAAGACAATTCTTAGCGACTCCGGAAGTACATGTCACAGCTGTAGGTGGTTATTAGCTCTACAAAAGGCCACGTTGTACCAAAACACTCCGTATGTGCTGGAAAGTCGACCACATACCTAGCTGAGTAATCCTACCAGTCATGTGCGAATAGGGGTAGCTCAGCTCCGACAGTGTCACAATTTAGACTAGCAAATCAATGCTTAGTTCTGCGTGTACAGAGTGTATGTATGTGTAATCTGCTAATCTGATGACTGGCTACATACTATTGTGCTGGTGTTTTATTAGTATAGCAATTAAGTGATCATCCTATGATCTAAATTCTTTTTTAGAGGATAGATAATGTACAATAGGTGCTCAAAAGTCTCAGAACATTCAAGAATCCTTAAATTTTAAATAACATTAACTCTCTCAATTATAGAGATCTAGTTTTGTAATTCAAAATATATATAAGTAATTATTATCTCTCCAATATTTATTCAAATATATAAATATATATATATATATTACTAATTAAATAGTCATCTTAATATTCTCAAATCTAATTGTAAATCTTTCGAAGCAAATATTATTGAATCTTCATATAGAAATATACATTTTTTATTTTTAATAAAATATATACATATTTCTAATATATTTAACATATAAAGTTTTTATAGGAATGAACTTCATGTTGTAGTGATTTTTTGTATGGAGTTACAAAGAAAATATATATTTTTCTATTTTAATTAATATTGAAATTAAGATAATTTCACAACCAAAAACTTAAAAATTAATATATTGGTAGAAAATAATTTCCTCAATATTTCTAACTATATAATTAAGTTCTTGAAAAAATATAATAGCTTATAATCTTCTAAAGTGTGATAGGATCTACTTGTTAGAGTAGAAATGCTGTCAGCTAAGTATGGAATAGACTACTAAATACTGTAGATTCATTTTTTAATGATAATAATATATTAATGAAATGAATTAAGTCTTAAAGAATTAAAGATCCAGGCAAAAAGATTAATATCTTATAAATACTAGAAAACTATAGAATTACTATTAATAATTTATAATTATTATTATTATCATATATTATTCTGATAATTTTACTTTTGATAATTAAATTATTTTATTATAAATAACTATTCTTCTACTGGGTCAGGTTATTTGATTTAAATATTAGAAATAATATTATATATTTTAATTTAGAATAGCAGGAACCCGATAATAAAAAATAAAAGATTTATAAACTATATTATAAAATTAAAATTATATATTATTTCTGTATAGTTTTATTAATATTTAATTATATTTATTTCAGTAAAGTCTTAATCATAAAAGATAAAGAAAGAAATTTCTTATATATTACTTTTTTGAGGCGCCTTTTGAATGAATACTGTTAGAAGTCACTTCTTGGTTCCAAGAGTACATCACCTGTTAGACAAAAAAATAACTAATATTTAAACAGAGACCTCCAGTCTCTAAGATTTTATATATAATAATTAATTAACAGGCAGTAAGAAGACTAAATAACTACATTCTCTAATAAGAATTTATTTCATAATATTATCTTTTTTTTCTAGTATAGGATTAGATCAGATTACCAGTATACTTATAAATTTAAAAAACTTAGAATTGAGATTTTTGATTAATTTATTTTGTTATAATTTTATGTTTTATTCTTATTCTTACAGCTTCTTTATTTATATTTTTATTATTATTATAATTTTTAGTTTTTTTTTGTTTTTATTTATAGTTCTCTAAATACTATACTCTGTTTATTTTTTTTATCTTATATATATATATATTTAGTTTTTATAGAAAATCCCCCTTCTCTATAACTTTTTTTAACCATTTACTTAATATAATCTTTATTATTATTTTAAATAAAATCTTATTTTTTTATTCAAATTTATTTTATATTAACCTCCTGGTCATATAACCAGTCTAGGTTTTTATAAAAAAAAATTTATTAATAAATAAAAGTATTTTACATCTTAACCAGATACTGGATTAGTCTAAATTAAAGATTAATATATATAAAAATATAGACTTGCTAATATTTATACTTAATAGAAATATAAAAAATAATTTTCTTATACTTTATTTTCTTTTTACATTTCTGTGATTAACTCTAATATCTTATAATATATAAATTATATTTATTTTAATATTTTAATGTATTTATATTTTATTACCTTTTTTATTTTATCTTATCTTATTCTTTAATATAGTTATATTACTCGCGGGTTCTTTTTATCTAAGTTTAATAAAATAAAAATTTATTTTTTTATTTTTTTTCTTAAATTATATTCACTCTCCTTAGTATTTTTCTTTTTTATAAAATATAAAAAAGATTTTTTTATATAATTCTTCTCTCTTTTCTCTTTTTTTAATATTATTTAATTTACATTTCTTATTAATTCAATTTATATTTAATTTTTCATACTGTTACTGCCATGTCCGCTGTTTTATTTATTCATATATATTAAATATTAAAAAAAATTATTTTTTAAAGAAACTAATCTTAACCAAATTAAAAATAATAATTCTAATAAATATTTATAAACTTTATAATGATCTTTAATAAAGATTTTATATTAAAAAAACTATTACTCCTGCTCTAATAGCTCCTGGCTTTATTATTTTTATTCGATATTTATTAAAATAGATTAAGAAAATGCTTAAGAATAATAAAATATAAATATAATTTATTAGTTTTATAATATCTCATACTAATATAATTTTATTCAATTATAATTCTTTTTCTTAAACCCGGTGATAGTGCTGTGAATTCTTAAATTATTTTCAATATTAATAATAATATTAAGAATCTCTATATTATTTTTTAAATAATAAATATTTCTAATTTTAGATATATTAGACTATACTGATTTTTAATTAGACAAATATATAAAATAATTTATTAAAATCCTTCGGAATATTAATAACTGGTTATATAAATTTTTTATTTTACTGTGGTTTTCTTATATCAGGGATAAAATAATACTAGAATAATTTTATTATATTTCTTTTTAAATCCCATTAAATAAAAATCTTTTTTAATTTTAATAAAAATATATTAGTTTTAATTATAGTTCTTCCTAAAACATTTTTTATATGTAAACAATAATAATATCTTAATATATTTTAATTATCTTTAAAATACTTTATATATAATTTATTTAATTAATTTAATAATAAAATCTTTATTTTTAGTTTTTCAGTTACCAAGTTTTCTTAAAAATAATTTTTACTAGATATTCTTTTTCTCTGTTAATATGAATACCTGAATATAATTAATTATTTTTTTATTAAAACAGAAATTAATCTATAGTTACTAATTATAATAAATTTATATAAAATGTATTATAAATTCCAGTAGATATATCAAGACAGATAAAATAAGTTTTAAAGATTTTAATAGATAAAAATTTAATATTTAGTATTTTTTTAATCCAGTTTCTCATTTAATTAATTAATATTAATATTTCTTAAATTTAACTAGATCAAATCTTTAATCTGGTATATTAAAATAAATATTTATAATTTATTTTTTTTATTTCTTTATTTTTTATTAAATATGTTTATAATATTTTAATCTAGTCACTAGCTTCTTTAATAATATAAATAATATATTTTCTGACTTTTACTGGATTCCAGAAAGTTTTATTATATAAAATAAATTAATTTTCAATAAAATTAAATAATAATAATTTATATCCATGGTTTAAAAAGAACAGAAATATATTAATTAATATTAAAATTTAGATATTGATAATTAAATTAATAAGTAGAAGAAGCTGACTCCAGTTATTTTAATTACATAAAATATAAATTTAAAACTAGATTTTTATAATATTATTTATTCAATAGCCCTGTCTATCTGGAAGTAATAAATTATAAATAATTATTTTCTAATATTTATTGATATATAATTAATTTTAAATTTTACTTGTAGACTGTATCCTATAATCAGAAATAATTATTTAAAAAATATTATTATCTTATATAGTTATCTAGAGTTATTTATATTAAATTTATAACTATTATCTTTTATAGCTGCTAGTATTATTTTCTTTATATATTAATCAATAATAATCTTTATTTTTGATAATTTAATAATAAAATTCATGCTGATGTCCTATTATAAATATTTGAAAATTAAACGTAATTTAATAATTTATATTTTTATATTATATCTTAGTCTTTTTACAGGTATTATAATTATGTATAAACTTTTATATAGTTTATATTATATTAGACTAAAAGTATTCCTGGCTTATAATTAAATATATTTATTTTTATTTTAGACTAGATAAAAATCTTTATATTTTTCTAACTACTTATCTAGCTTTTTAATATAAATTATTTTATTTCTTAATTTTTTTATAATAATAAAATATTAGTAGATATAAGATCTAGCCCTAGAAATTTAACTTAGATTATTTTATAATATCTATTTAGTCAAAAAATTTAGAAAATTTCTATTATAATTATTTATTTTAATAACCAGGCATGTCCTGGTTCTGTTAAAAAATATAATTTAATTATATTCTATATCTTTTTAATGAATAAAAAAGTTAAACCTAAAAAAGACTCTATTAAATATATATTTATAATAAGTTTTTTAGCATATAGAAGTACTCCAGGTTCTTATAATTTATTATTATTTTAAATTTTAAAAATGAAATATAATTTAGTATTCTAAGCTTTTATATATTTAATGATAGCTAGTAATTTCTTATTATAGAATTTATACTGATATTCTACTGGTATAAACTGTTTTAAGAAATAAATAAATATAAAAATGTAATTTTTTCATTATATTAAAATAAAAAATTTTTAAATTATAATTTAAAAAAATAAGTCTCCAGAATTATCTATGTATTAAAATTAAATAAAATAATAAATACTACTTTCATATAAAATATTTTTTGTGAAATTATAAAAAAGCTTAAATAATCCTGAGAAGTTTAGTATAAATTAATAATAATAATCAATAAATCTAATAAACTTATACATATTTTTAACTGTTATAGGAGATTTTTATTTTTAAATCATATAAATTCTTTTAAAATTTATACTTACTTCCTATCTAGCTTTAATAATGAATCTGAGATATTTGATTTTCTTTTATTTAAATTTATATTTATTAATATTAAGATATAATTTAATTTTTTATAATTTAATTAAAAATTTTTAAAAATATTTACAAGTCTAAATAAAATAATAAATTATTTATAAAATTTATATTATATGTAAAAGATTATCATGCACTCCTGTCCTTTAGTAATATATATTTTATAGAATATTATAAAAATATTAAATTCAAGAAATTATTTAATATTTTATAATTTAAGAACAGGAAATACTAGTTCTTTCTAATAATAATATTTAATTTATAATAGTTAATATAAAAGTAAAATTTTTTTAATTTTTAAAAAAAATTATAATTATAACTAATAAATTATTTATCCAGATAAACTTTTTATCTAGTAATTTAGTAAATTTTTTATAATATTATAAATTTTTTTGAATATATAATATAAAAGATTTTTTTTCAAAAAATAAAAAATCTTCCTATCTTTTTTTAATTTAATTAAATGATTAATATTTAATTTATAGTATAAAAATAAGGTTCCTATATTTTTTAATTTAAATAATTCTAAAAGTTACTAGTATTGTTCTAGTAATTTTTAAATTTAGAGTATAGAACTCTCTTTATCTCTCTTAAAAATATCATAGATATTTTTATTTTTAATTATAGAATTTTTGCTAATTTATTTTTAAAAAATTATAACTAATACCTGGGCTAGGGCATATCTAAAATACAATGTTTAAATTATTTTAATTCAGAACTAAATTATTTAAAGATAAATTTAATTTTAATTTAATTTAATTTTTTATTATAATGTTCCAGCTAGGGAAGGCCCAGGATAATATTATTTTTTAAATTATAATTGAATATATATATATAACCCAGTTTTATTTTAGGCTTTAATATCTAGATATATTTAAATAATATAATTAATAATCTTCTTCCCTTTAATTTCAGTTATTAAAATTAGTATAATTAAAATCAGATTCAATTTATATTTTTTATATATATTAAATTAATAATATTATATATAAAATATCTGGCATTAATCATGGCACGGGTATTAGTTATTTAATTAATAATAATTTTTAGAAATAGTAACTTAGAGGTTATATATTTTTAAAAAAAATTAAATTTTTTTATTTAAGAATATTTATTTATAACCTTATTTATTAAGTGTTTTTTATGATCTGCAGAAACTATTTAAACTAAGAATTAAAATATTAGTATTTAATAATAATTTTTAATTAGATATTTATTTTTTTTATTATAATTTCTTAATTAGAATTTCTTTAGCAGAATAAGAATTACATTAATTTAAATTTTTAAATTAAATTATATATTTTTATTTTTTATTATTTATTATTAAAATAATATGGTTTTAATTTATAATATCTCCTGTATTGCTTATAGAAATTATATAAAAATTATAAATTTATATATACCATTAATAATTCTAGTATTTTTCTATTATTATCCATTTTATAATATGACTGTATTATTAGAACTAATTCTAATATTTTATGGATTAAAAACCCTTTTTAAATTAATAATAGCCCGTAATAGAGTATAATTAATTAAGTTTTTTAAAATTAATTTTAAAAATGTTCTTTTATATTATACTACCAGTCTGGATCAGGATGACATTAAAACTTTTTAAAAAAGTTTTATTATTTTATTAGAGAAAGTATTATTTTTTTTAAAAAACTTTTATTTTTAAATTTTTATTTTTATAGGCTTTATTACATTTTATTATTCTTTTTTATAGATAACTATGCTGCTTATATTCTAATATTATAACAAATTTTTTATATTATTTTTTAATTATTTAAATATATAAGCTACTCAGAATATATTATCAGAATATATAATATAATCTGATTTTTTCTTTTACCTCTCAGTAAATTTACTTACATTTTTTATTATTAATATATAATTTTAATTTATAATATTTTTATATTATTTCTATCTTTCTTATTTCTTGAGATAATAGAGCAACTAAAAAAAATTCTTATGAATTAATCTAAATATTAAAAACTAGATTCTGTCAGTAGAATAAGTTTATAATAATTTAAAATTATTTTAATATAAATTTTTCTTGATTATTATCTTCTAGAATTTCTAGAATATAAATAATATTTTATAGAATTAAATATTTCTGAGGAATCTTACCCCGAGAATAAAATTATGTAATTTATATTATAAGATTTTTTAATATAATTAGTATTATTATTTTAAATATATTAATTCTATTTATATAACTTAGAAGATAGTATATTTATATTATATTAAAAATTATAATAAAAAATATTATAAAATTAAATTATAATTAAATTTTTATAAATATATTAATTAAAAACAATCTTACCAGGCTGATTTAAAAATATATTATATTTAATAATAATATCTTAATTAAGTAAAATAAAGATAAAAATAATAAAAAGATTTATTTTTACTATTTTTAAAATAATTGAATTATTTTTATATTTAATCTAAATTAAATTAATTTAATTATTCTTATAGTAGCTGTAATTATTATAATCTTTATAATATTTTCTTTATAATTTCTAGTATTTATATTATAATTTTGTTAATATTAATATTTATAAAATATCCAGAGTAAGATCAAGTACAAAATTTAGCTAGAATCTTTTTAAAAAATCTTATGAAAAATTTTATATAAAATTCTGTATAAAATCTTATATAAAATTTTATATAAAAAATCTTTATAAATAGAATAAGTCAGAAATTTTCTAATAATTGGATTTGATATTATGATTGATTTTATTATTATAATAAAGATAAATAAATAAGTCCAGCTGGTTTTACTAGCCATAATATTTTAATTAAAATTCTAAATAATAATAGTACCAGCAGCCCGCTCCCTATATAATATCATAAGAACCAGCACCCTGCAAAAGCACGCCCACCAACACTTTTAGTGGTCAAAACCCTTGAAAAGTTACATTTAACTGCTCTCTAAGATCATCTATATTACTTTACCAGTATTTTATAATATTATAGTTATATAATATTATAAAAAGCTGCCGGAAGGTTTATATAATCTTAAATAATTTAATTAATTTTATATAAGAATTTCTATATTCAAGCAAACATCTTGCTAGATAATATTAATAATTTTGAATATTTCTAAAAGAATAATAATAAATATAAGTCTTTAAAGAATATCTTTCTAAACTTTCTAGATACTGTAATTATATTTATAAAAAAATAATAAAAATTCTCTTTCTAGATATAATTATAAAAGACTATAAAAATTAAACATATTATATATTTATAGTAAACTAACTTGATTAAATAAATTAAATTTATTATAATATTAGAAAGTAGAAGCTCTGTACCTATTTTAATATTATATTTATATTTAAAAATAATAAAATAAAAAATTTATATTAATCTTTAAATTATATATATTTAACTGACTTAATAAAATATATATTAAAAATAATAATATTAATTTTAGGCAAGCCAGAATCTCTAGCAGAAAATTTCGAATTATATATATCAAAGATTTTTAAACAATAATCTAGCTACACTAATACAGGAACTAGAATTTATTTGGTTAAATTAATAAAAACATTATTATTTACAAGAATTCTAAGATTTTAAATTCTAAAATTATAGTTAAATAGATTTTTTTAAGCAGTGACATACTTCTTATTATATATAATATAAATAATATAGAATATTTTATATATATAAATATTTTTTAAATTAAAATTTTAAATATAGATGCAGTGCTTAAGTATTATAAGTATATTATAATTTTTATTAATATAAATATTAATATAATTAAAAAAGAAACTTCGTAAAATATTAATACAAATTAATTATATATTTATTTATTATCAATATTCATTATTAAATTATAATATTAATCCTGGAAAAAATTATTCAAAAAAATTATTCTTTTATATAAATAATGAAATTTAATAATTATATTATTAGCTATACTATTTATACGGAGATCTTATTTAATAGTAATAGTCTTAATATTATAGTTTATAATTAAGATCAGTGTATTCTATAATATTTTAAATATTATAATTATAAATATATATATTAATATTATTATAAGTATCTGGCCTGCGTATACTATATAAAAAATATAAAAATATTAATTATTCTTATAAAATAGTATTAATAAAAATTATATATATTATATATTTTTATAATTTAAAAATCGTTATTAATAATAATCTTAACCGTGCATACACAGGAAATAAAAAATATAAAATAAGGTTTAAAATAAATTATTATTTTTAGTTATTTTAAAGTCAAGTATCTATTATATAAATAATTTAAATATTAGTTCTCTTAAACTACAGTAGGAAGGAGTATTATAATAAACTAATATAATAAAAATATTCAAAAAAATTAAAATTAAAATTTTTCTAGATGATTACAAGTATGTATTAAAATAATATTCATTGATCTATAATTTTATTAATGAATATTTAATCTTTATATCAAAGCAGCTGAACAATATATTCTATTGAAGATCTTTTATATATATAATTTTAAGTTCTTTATTAGGAATTTTTACTTGACCGGGATCAAGATTCCTGTAAAAATTAATTAAAATTAAATCAATATTGTTTATTAATTTTATTAAGCTAGTTAAATATATAGAATCTTTATTTTCTCATGTCATAATAAATGTAATTAGTTTAACCTAGTCAGTTTATTATAAGTATATAATATTTTTAATTTTCATAAGATTTTTATAAGTATATTTTGGAAGAGGGTCCTTGTTATTCTTTTCATAAATATAATTATGATATTTAGATTTAAGAAGATATTTTTTTAAGATTTATATATATTATTACTCTTTCAAAAATATTAAAAACTATTAATATTCTTTAATAAGATATAAATATATATATATATTCTTGTATATAATCAGTTTAATTATTTAAAATTATATAATCTTTTTAGTAGATCTTTATAATATTATAATTATATAATTTAAAAAGATATTAGAAAAATATTATAGGTAATCTTAAAAAGCAGTTGAATATAATTTTTCTAAGATTTTAAATTTTTTTAAAAAAATTAGTAATGTATCTTACAGGATACTAGTATTATTATATATATAGTTTTAGCCTTCTCGAAAAACCTAGCATCCTAGTAAAAACACACCTAAGGCTTTCTGGGGGTCAAAATCCTTGAAAGGTTATATTTAACTGCCTTCTAAGACCATTTACATCACTTTTCTGGTGTTTTTTGATGTTGTATAACTATAATACTATAAAGAATCACTAGTAGATTTATATAGTCTTGAATAATTAAATTAATTATATATATGAATTTATATATACAAGTATATATTTTACTAGAAAATATTAATAATATTAAATATTATCAGAAAAGTAATAATAGATATAAGTCTCTAAAAAGTAAATTCTTAAACTTTTTGAATATTATAATTATATTTAAAAATAATAAGATAAAACTTTATATTAATCTCTAGATTATACATATTTAACTAACTTGATAAGATATAGATTAAAAACAATAATATTAGTCTGATTTAATTAATTCTTATGAAGATCTCTAGAATTCCAGCTAAATTAAATCCTCTAGTAGAGAATCTAGAATTATATATATAAAAAATCTTTAATATAATAATTTAATTATTCTAATACGGGAATTGGAATCTGATTAATTAAGTTAAAAAATATTATTATTTATAATAATTCTAAGATCTTAAACTCTAAGATTACAGCTAAATAAATTTTTTTAAATAATAATAAATTTTTTTATTATATATATAAATACTCTCTGAATCAGGATTGTAAAAATACATAGAATATCTAAATATTATAAATATATTATAGCTCTTATTAGTATAAGCTAGCTGAGTATCTGCTTACTATTAATATTTATTAATAAACTACTATATTAATAAATATTATATATATTATATAAATTAGATTATAGAAAAAAGTCATCCAGAAAAATTATTTATATTAATAATAAAATTTAATAAAAATTATACTGCCAGCCAGGCTATCTGTATAAGAATTCTATTTAATACTAATAATTTTGATATTATAATTTAAAACTAAGATTAATATGTTTTATAGTATTATAAATATTAAAATTATAGATATATATTAAATATTACTATAAATATTTCAATTTATATATATTATGTAGAAGATTATAAGGGTATTAACTCATTTTATAAATATAGAAAGACATGCGTAGAGATAATTTATTAATAATATTAAATTATATTATTTAATTTTTTATTAATTCTCTGGTCAGGTATTATATATAAAAAATCTCTTAATAAATTATTTAATACTATTATAACTAATATATAAGATGTTAATATTATTTTATAAGGCTGAGGGCTTAATTATAAAATAAGTAATATTATATTAAATAATTCTGTATTAAATTAATTCCATATTAAATTTTAGAATATTAAACAAGACTAATCTCACAATACTAAAATAATTTATAAATAATTTTATTATAAGATATCTATCTCTGTTATTAAAAACTAATAATAAATAAAATAATAAATATAAATAATAATAAGTCTTTCTCCTGTACAGAGCTCCTGGTTATTTTAAATCAAATAAAATTATATTAATACATTACTACTAAAGTAGTAAGTATATAAATCTTAATTTTAAAATAATAATAATTATGAATAATTATATCATAACTTAGTATATTATAAATTAATTACTAGAAGAGTCTTCTAATTATAATATACTTTTTTATAAGGAAATATAAGATTTTAATATAATAATTATTCAGGAATTATATCTGAATTATTATATAAAATATTATAAATATACTATAGCCCTTATTAATATAAATATTAATATAATTAAAAAATAACTTTTTGAAATATTAATATAAATTAACTAAGTATCTGCTTACTATTAATATTTATTACTAGATTATTATATTAATAAATATTATATATTAAAACTGGATAAGACCTTGGAAGAAAATTTTTTAAAAAAATTATTTTTTTATATAAATAATAAAATTTAATAACAATTATATTATCAGCCAGGCTATCTATATAGAAACCTTATTTAATAATAAATCTAATATTATAATTTATAATTAAGACCAGCGTATTCTATAGTATTTTAAATATTAAAATTATAAATATATATATATTAATATTACTGCAAGTACCCGGCCTGTGTATATTATATAAAAAATTATCAAAATATTAATTATTTTTACAAGGATAATAATAAGAAGAATTATATATATTATATTCCTTATAATAAAAAATATTATATTATTAATTATATTTATAAGTATAGAAAGACATGCCTGGAGATAATTTATTAATAATATTAAATTATATTATTAAACTTTTTATTAATCCTTTAATCAGATATCATGTATAAGAAAGGTTTTTTAATAAATTATCTAATACTGCTATAATTAATATACAGAATACTATTATTATCTTATATAACTAAGAACTCTGCTAGTAATACTATATAAAATAATTCTATTTAAAGATTAAGAAAAAGACCATAGTAGCTTAAAACAAGAATTATTATAGTAAGAACTGTAAAAGCTCTAGAATTCAGCCAGAAAATAAGTAATACTACAGTAAGTAATCCTATATTAAGCAATCCTGTATTTAATAATCTTATATTGAAAAATTCTATATTAAATAACTCCATGCTGAACCTCAGGATACTGCATATAATTAATTTCAGAATATTAAAATAATCTATAAATAATCCTGAAAAAAAGACACCTGTGTTTATTATTAAAATTAATAATAATATAATAATAACGTAATCAGACAACAAATCAGCGCAACAACAAGCCAGTGCAGCAACCCTCAACCCTCATAAACAAGCCACCATTCTGCCTACCATATTACAACAATCGCTTCAAATTAAAGCAATTGAATGCTATATAAATAACTTATATTTAAATAAACTAAGTATTGACTTTATCTGGATATTTAAGATGATTATAATCTTTCTTATTATAATTACTGCAGTGTGGTAGCTGATGTTAAGTATATTTTATTATTTATATAATTTTAATATTCTTTTTTTAAGTAATATAATATACAGTAGAGTTATTTAATATATCTTCTTCTCATAAAAAATATTTTAAAGTCTTCTTCTTATTCTTTTTATATTAATCTATTATATAAAGTTAATCTAATTCTTGTTAAAGCAGTACAGTATTCTATATTATTATTTCTATATTTTTATAAATCTTTTCAAGTATTTAATTAATAATAAGTAAGAATAATCTAGCTTCCTGTAATATTTTAATTTTTATTTTTTAATAATTCAGTTAATAAAGAGTCAAAGGCGTTTTACTAAAATATATAAATTAATTAGATAATAATGTCAAAGATAATAAAAATATTTAATTTAAATTTTTAAAATATTAAAATACTCTTTAAAAATTATACAGAGAAAGTCCTGTTATAATGAAATCTTACTTTATATTTACTATATTAAATACTTTCAAATATACTTTTTTAAAATAATATAGAAAGTCTTTTTTCTATATATAATAAATATTTTAATTAACTATATTTTTAATTTAACGGTTATACAGGGTCTTTAATAATATAAAATAAATAATATTAAATAATTAAAGTTTATGGAAAAAATAAAACAGTATATATAAAGAAATAATTAATTTTTTTTATAATATTAATTAAATTTGATAGTTAAATAGCTTCCATGGCTATCAAGAATAAGAAAATAATATTAATCTATTATTTTAAAAACTATATAAGTATCAAAGTATTAAAGCTAGTTAAATATAAATTTATTATTTATTTATCTGTTATTACTAATACTAATTTATTAGTTATTAAAAATAGCTTTAAACTATTTCTCTTACTACATCTTATCTATAAAAATAATTTATAAAGATAATATACTTTCATTAATATTAATTATAATAATCAAAGTAACTTATTCATGATTTCTAAGTTATATAAATCTTATATTTATTTAATGTAATTCAGTGCCGCAGATAACTTTTATAATTAATATTATTTCTATTTAAAAACTTATTTTATTTATATTATAAGTATCATATTCAAGAATCCTATATTTTTATATAATATTCTATACTAATCTAAATTATTAATTTATAATTTTAATATTCTTGTACTTCACACGTTCATAATCAAAATATTAAGTATATTTAAACTTTAATTTAGCCTGATAATATTGAACGAATTAATTAATCTAGTATTTATTAATAAAGATATTTTTTAACTTTAATTTTAATACTAGAAGGACCTCTGTAAGATATTATACTTTAATAATAATAAATAAATAGTCTTATAAATCTAATTCAAGAATCCTATATTTTAAGATTAATTTATTATTATTAGATAACTTTTTTAAATTTATCTCTACTTCTGTACGAGGTTTAACACTATTCAAATAATCTTTTAGAATATTTATCTTAATATTAAATACTGCAGTACACGTCTTTTTAGTAGTGAATTAGCCATAATTAAAGGCCTTGCAGGTAAGTGCTAGTCTTCTATCTCAAGAAAAACCTTCCATGCGTTTAAATAGCTTTAATATTAACTGAATTAAGCAAGGTTGAATATATCGCGTGTTGTATTGTATGGAGGTTCGAAGCGGTGAGGATTGCCGCACCGGCTCGTTGTCGCGCCGCTTCGTTGTCCGGTTACGTTAAATATAAATAGTAACAAATCTTGTCTTTATA
The DNA here is from genome assembly GCA_036986335.1 of Aspergillus sp. AS01. Classification (NCBI taxonomy): domain Eukaryota; kingdom Fungi; phylum Ascomycota; class Eurotiomycetes; order Eurotiales; family Aspergillaceae; genus Aspergillus; species Aspergillus sp. AS01. The sequence goes on along the minus strand of BTWD01000127.1, from coordinate 8,599 downwards.
CAATATCCTTGGCTGCCCAGAATAATAAAATTAAATTAATAAATTATCATAAAAGAAGTAAGTATACAGATTCTAATAATAATAATAATAATAATAATAAAAATCTTTTGAATCTTATTATTATTTATATTTATTATTATATTATTATTAATTTTAATAATAGAGGCGGGTGCCTCCCTATAAAATTATTTATAAATTATTTTAATATTTTAAAATTAATTTTCTTATTTAGTATTCTGAGATTTAACACGGAGCTGTTTAATACAGAATTATTTATTATAATATTATTCATTTTCTGATCAAATCTAGAAGTTTTAGTAGTTCTTACTACAGCAGCTCTTATTTTAAACTACTGTAATTTTTTGCTTAGTCTGAGTAGGATTATTCTATATAATATAGTTAATTAAGTTCTCAGTCTTACAAGATAATATCTTGTGTGTTAATTATAGTAGTATTAAATAATTTATTAAATTTTTTTCTATATATAATATCTGATTAGAAGATTAACAGAAAATCTGATAATATAATCCAATATTTTTAATAAATTATTTTTAAATATATCTTCTTATATTCGCAGGTATAAATAAAAATATAATATTTTTTATTATAAAAAATATAGTATACATGACTCTTATTAATACTATTCTTATAAGAATAATTAATTTTATATAATTCTTTATATAATATATATAAGCCGGTGCTTGTAGCAGTATTAATATATATATATTTATAATTTTAATATTTATAATATTAAAGAATATATTAGTCTCAGTTATAAATTATAATATTAAAGTTATTACTGTTAAGTAAGATTCCTGTATAAATAATCTGGCTGGTAGTATAATTATTATTAAATTTTATTATAAATATAAAAAATAATTTTTTTTAAATAACTCTCTTCCAGGGCCTTGGCTAGTTAACATATATAATATTTATTAATATAATAATCCAGTAATAAATATTAATGATAAATAAATATTTAATTAATTTCTATTAATACTTCATGAGATTGCTTTTTTTTATTAATATTTATATTTATATTAATAAAAATTATAATATATCTGTAATATTTAAACACTGTATCTATTTTTACAATCTTAACTTAAAAAGTATAAATATATAAAATATCTTATATTTTTTATATTATATATAATAAGAAGTATATCATTACTTAAAAGAATTTATTTAATTATAATTATATAATTTAAGATTTTAGAATCTCTACAGGCGGTAATACTTTTATTAATTTAATTATTTAAATTCTAATTTCTGTAATAGAGCAGCTGAATTACTATATTAAAAATTTTGTATATATATAATTCTAGATTCTTTATTAGAAATTCTGGTTTAGCTGGGGTTAATATCTTTATAAAAATTAATTAATTTAGAATAATATTTTTTATCTATATTTTATCAAGCTAGTTAAATATATATAATCTAGAGATTAATATAAATCCTTATCTTATTATTTTTAAGTATAAATATAATATTAATATTAATACAGAGCCCCTGCTTTCTAATATTATAATAAATTTAATTAATTTAATTTAATTAATTTATTATAAATATATAGTATTTTTAATCTTTATAAGATTTTTTATAATTATATTTAGAAAAAGAATTTTTATTCCTTTTTTTATAAGTATAATTACAGTATCTAGAAAGTTCAGAAAGATATTTTTTAAAGACTTATATCTATTATTACTTTTCTGGAAGTATTTAAAGTTATTAATATTATTTAATAAAATATTTACTTGTATATGCAGGTTCTTATATATAATTAGTTTAATTACTTAAGACTAAATAGTTCTTCTAGTAGTTTTTTGCAATATTATAGTTATATAATATTGAAAAACACCAGAAAAGCAACATAGATGGTGTTAGAAAGCAGTTAAATATAACTTTTCAGGATTATTTGACCCCTAAAAGCATTGGTGGGCGTGCTTTTGCAGGGTGCTGGAGATCCCTTTGGACATTATTCAGGATCTTACTGAGAATAACACTATTTAAATATATATAGTATTTATAATCTTAAGCTATAAAGATATTCTAATACTAGAAATCCTTTATAAAATCTCATATAATCATAGTAATTAATTTTATTATTTTAACTCGATGAGTTTCCTATAGTAGTTTTCTGGTTATAATTGGATTTCTAATAATAAATAAACTAACTATCTTACTAAGGCGGGCGCTGAGATTACTATCTAAAAATAAAAAATTTATTACTAAATAAAATATTAATACTAGATAGAAGTAAAGTATCTGTACTATTATAAATAAATTAATTCTACTTTCAATTTATTATATATATTTTAAAGCCCTAGCTGATAAAGCATAAAAGATCTAGTAAATAATTAATTAGGAATATTTTATCTTCATATATACAATACAAAGATATATTTATATATAACTATTTAAATTAAAGCTCTCTGTAGACAATTATAGATATATATTTATAATTAACTCTAGTAATCTAACTTGTAAACTAATTGATATAATTAAATAATCTAATATCTGGAAGACTAGATAAATACTAAAATATGAAAAATTATATATTATAAATGAATTAAGAAAGATGATAAGTCTGTATACAAATTCTAATAATTAATAAAATAACTTATAATAAAAAATTCTTGAAAGCTATATTTATACTTGTTTTACAAAAATTTAATAATATATTAAATAATATTTTAATTAACAATCCGAAAAAGAAAATTAGATAATTATAAAAATATTTTCTTTGAATTGATACTACTAGTGTGAATAATATTATAAAGTATTATTTATTATTATTATTATATTTAGTGAGAACTACTCTGCAAAAAATTTATAAAGGTAATATATTATGTATCTAGATTACAAGTATTATTTTATATATTTTTATATATTAATTATAATAAGATTATATAAGCTAGGTAAAGAAAATTATATAAAACTAAGATATTATTATCTTATAATATTATTAAATATAATTGATAAGATTCTTGAGTTTATTATTATATATTTTAATTTATTTTATTAGACATTTATAAACTTTTATTATAGTAACAATAATAGCAACATATAAAAGAATAATAGAAACACTTTTATAAATATATATAATATTCTTTAAAGAATATTTATATAGTCTGGTAAAATTAATATCTTGATATAATTCCTTTTTATTTTTAATACATCCAGAATCTGTAATGATATTTTTATTTATATTTATATAATTTTTAGTAACAACAGATATTTTTCATATTTCTTAATTAGATTTAAAACTTTCTCAGTGACTGTTATATAATGATTATTATATTGAATAACATTCTTCAGGAAATATTAGACCATATTTAAGATTTTCTAGTATTTCTTATACATTACTTATTTTATAACACAAAACTGTTTACTAAAAATAAAGATAAAAGAGATAATGTAATCAGACAATAAAGCAGTGTGATAACAAGCCAGCACGGTAATCTTTAATAATCATAAACAAGCCACTATTCTGCTTATTATATTATAATAATCACTTTAAATTAAAGTAATTAAATACTATATAAATAACTTATATTTAAATAAACTAGAAATTGACTTTATCTGGATATATAAGATAATTATAATTTTTCTTATTATAATTACTGTAGTATAGTGGCTGATATTAAACATATTTTATTATTTATATAATCTTAATATTTTTTTTCTGAGTAATAAATATAACATGCAGTAAAATTATTTAATATATTTTTTTTATAAAAAGTATTTTAAAGTCTCTTATTTTTTTATATTAATTTACTATACAGAGTTAATTTAGTTTCTATTAAAGTAGTATAATATTCTATATTATTATTTTTATATTTTTTTATTTTTATAAATCTTCTCAAGTGCTTGATCAATAATAAATAATAATAATTTAATTTTTTATAATATTTTAATCTCTGCTTTTAACAATTTAATTAATAAAAAACTAAAAATATTTTACTGATATATATAAATTAATCAAATAATAATATTAAAAATAGTAGAGATATTCTATTTAAAATTTTAAAATATTAAAATATTTTTTAAAAGTTATACAGAGAAAGTTTTATTATAATAAGATTTTATTTCTGTTAGGGGCGATGTAGGAGACGTGATAAGTTCAATTATATGCGCGAATGCTAGCTATTATTCTGCTTTAAACTGATTACTGGCCTCCCGCAGTATTAGAAGAGGCCAGTGAGGTATAATATAGAAATAAATTACCTAATCTTACTTAATATATATAATTTATAATTAAGTATTACTTATGTGACCTACTGGATTACAGTAAATTAATAAATCTATTTTAATATTATCTTCTTCTTCTAGAGACTGCGTCTCTGCAGTTATAAAAAAATTTATATAGCTTCATGTACTTCCTGATTAGAAAATTAGAAAATTACAAAGATCTGACTAATCAGAATATTTTAATTATATTTTTTTCTATTACTAATATATAACATGCTTTCTTATTCTAGAACTTTATATATAAAAGTAATATTATATATATACCTGCAGCAGACTAGTATAAAATAGTAAATATAATTTTACAGTCCTGTATTCTAGTAAATAAAAACTTATTTATAAATAATTTTATAATTTATTATATTTAATTTATAATAATAAATTATATAAAATCAAGAATTTTTTCTTATTTTTTTTTCTTTAAACCTCTTCTCTTTCTTCTTTATAATATATTACTATACTGGCTTACTTACTTAGTAGTAGTAATTCTAATATTTTTTTATATTATTTATATAAAAATAGCTTGCTTGTATATTTTCTTTTATTATTTTATAAAAGCAGTTATCTAATATATTTTTCTTACTATTTTATATAGATAATAATTTATATAATAATTTATATAACAGAATTATATATTCTATATTTTATATAAAAAAATAATTATATTATACAGATTACAAGTTTATATATAGCTTAGTTATATATTATATATATCTTTATATTAAATTATTAATTTTTTTTTTCTTTTGGAAGTGTATGGCTAGAAGTATAATTATTTATTAAAAAATTAATAGAAAAAGTAAATAAAAATAACCTGTTCTTTCTGTGTTTTATATACTGCTTATATTTATATTATTATTTATATTATTACTGCTGTAATTAACTTCTTTATTATTATTAATTCTGCTATGCCTGTTTTGCTTATTATATTTATTTTATTTATTATTATTATAATTATTATTATTTTTTTTTCTTATATATTATAGCTGTCCTATATACCTCTGATACTACTAGTACTTTATTTTTATAAGATTTTATTTTAATAGTAATCTTTACTATATAATCCCTGCTAGTTATATTAAATATAATTAATATTTAACCAGCTATTATCTCTGTATATTAATAAGTAATTTTCTTATATTAAATATATTAGATATAAATTTCAATTAACTTATATAATAGATTTCTAGTAAATATTATTATTTAACAGTTGTTATTATAAAGACTTATTATTACTATTAGATACAGTCTGGTAATACCTTGCGCTAGATTATACTTAAAATAATAATATTAGTTTTTTAGTATATAATCTGCTAGCCCCGGGGATCCAGCCATAGAAATAATAAAGATATATAATTTATTATTACTGTTTTCTTTTTCTTTACCTGTATTTGGAGTGCTTTGTTCAGGTATATATAATAATATAAAAATATAAGTTAATTAATTTATATAATATTAATTATTTTATCTAGTTTAGTGTTTGTGTGTGGTTAGATAAATAATTAAATATATTTTAATATTTTTCTTTATTTTTTTTATAATTAATTAATTATTAAATAATAATTAACTGTATATATATATAATATATTCTTTGTAATATATAATTACTGATAAAAGGTATATAATAATAAATTATTTATATTATTTTTATTAATGATTAAATACTGCTTTTTATATTAATTAAAATAACTAATTCTAGTAAACTTATATATTTTTAATATTTATAAGAGATTTCTAGGTATTCTTTTCAGGGCTGTAATCTTATTATTATATTAGAAATTTTTTCTTAGCTTTCTTGGTTCTGTATATAAAAATCTTGTTTATTAATTATTTCTGGTATCTGTTAATTAGTATTAAAGATAACTAGAAAAGCTTATCTATTTAGAAGTAGTAGAATTTTAAGAATAAGATATGAAAGACTGGATATAAGTCTTTATATTTTAATAATAATTATAATTTATATAACTATAATCTTTAAGTATTAATTATTAAAAATAATTTAATTTGTTGATAGTCAAGTTTTATATTTAAATAAATAATTATAATATTTTTAGCTTATATTATGATTTTTTATCTTATTTTAAGAGTTTTTTTTTTATATTTATAATTATATTATATTATTATTACTTTTTTTATTTTATCTAGTAAGATCTTGAGTATTTTTTTAATTTTAATAAAAGAATTTATTTATTTTTTTGCTGCAGGCACCTTGCCAGGTAAAGATATTTAATTTATATTAATTTATAATTAAAATATAAAGTCTATTAGTATTTTATAAGATATAGTTTTTATAGTACTGTAGATTATATTATTATAAATTATCTGGACTATTAACAGCTATTAAATCTAATTATTTTAAAGAAAATTTAAATAGACTTATAAATAATATTTAAAAGTCTGATTTTAGTACTCTATTTGTCTGTCTGTTTAAAAATAATATACTATTAATAATTTTCTATAAGTATTTATATAGTAATACAGGGTTATCTAATATCTATTTATAAAAATAATTTTTCTGTTAGTTATTAGCTTCTTTATATTTCTAAAAATAGGTATAGTATGCTTATATATTAGCTCTATAAGTTATAGAACTATAATATCTTTCTAGCATGGTAGATAAAATATGAATTTAATGTATATATTTATTATTACTAAAATTATATTATAGATCTTTCTCTGTTATTTACTTAGAAATAAGCTTATAATAAAGTCTATAATTATTATCTCTCCAGGCTTACTAGATTACAGTAATAACTCTAATTTATTATATAGTATATAATAATAGACTTAAATTCTTTAATAAAAATTATATATTTTTATATATTTCTCTATCTCAGTATATATATTATACTACTAATATTTATACTAGATATTCTTTAAAATATACTGTTCTCAGTAATAGCTATCTTCTAGTATATCATGATTTACTTATAGTATTTCTTGTCTTATTACTGAGCTAGTTAGGATTACTATATACTTATTTTTTCTAAATAAATTTATTTTATTTATTTTCTAGATTAGATTATTTAATTTTTTATTTATAAAGATTTTAACTTTCTGCTCTTGCATCCATGGGTTCTTTTTCTATATTTTATTAAATAAATTTATTATTAAATTTTTTAAATTAGAGTATACTGTCTTGGATTTAATTACTGTATATATATAGATTTATAATATTAGAAAATCTAGAATTTCTGTATTATTATTAGTGTTTTTTTTATTTATAAATATATTTTAATATCTGCAGGTACTTTCTTCTATAAATATATATTTTAATATTTATTTAATTCTTTATATAGTTACTTAAGCTACTTCCTGCTAATATTTCTCTGGAGAGTCTATTTATTTTTCTAGATTTATTAAATTTTTTAATAGCTTTATTTATAAAATAAATAATAATAAATTTTATTTTATTTCTTCCTGTAAAGAGATGAGATCTGGATACTAGCTAAATATATTTATAAGATTCTTTTTTCTGGGCTGGTACTTGATTATAAAATTAAATATTATAAATAACTTTATTTATCTAGTTTACTAGAAGCTTAGCTTCTTAAATGCAGGGCTCAGAAAGATTCTAAGATTAATATAATTAGATTTTATTATAATTAAAAATTTGCTTTCTTCTAAATAATGATATTATTATTTAAATATTTCTATAATAATAAGTAATTTTTAATTATCTACAAAATATCTGCACTCTATATCTGTTATTTTTCTTAAGAAGAATATAATAAAATACCAGGTTTCTTTTATTTATAGCTGTGATATAATTATGCTAATTATAAAATTTAATAAATTTATTTTAAGCTTGATTTACAGTTCTGGATTAAAATACTGTAAAAGTAGTATATTTTAGAAAGTTTTTTTTAATTTTTTAAATATTTTCTGTATATTAGCTGGGAGGTTCAAGGATTAATTTAAAAATATATATTATTAATAATTTTATTTTATTACTGTAAAAAATCCTAGTTTTCTCTTCTTTTTTTTAGCATGTGAGTTCTGTGAGGGAGAAGATAATATAAAAATAATTTTTAATAAATTACTAGTAGAAGTTTATAAATTTTATAAAGATTAGGATTTTGTGTACAGTCTTAGGCTCTAGTTATAATTAAATTATATTAACTTGTTTCTTCTTTATTAAGACTTTTTTTAGCTTGATTTTGAATTCTAAGTAGTATATTTTTTATATATGAAATTTATATTTAGAGATCTTTATTACTAGCTGATATTTTTTTAAATAATCTAGTACTGCTTGCACGTGCCTGATATATTCTTTATAATTTTATAAATATATAAAAATATTATTAAGATATATAATACAGCAGATATTAAGTAAATTATTAAATATATA
>BTWD01000126.1:0-55148 GCA_036986335.1 Aspergillus sp. AS01 | reverse complement strand
AATTGAACTTATCACGTCTCCTACATCGCCCCTAACAATAATACAGAATCCCAGAAATATAAATAAGAATCTAGAACAAACTTAAACACAATAAAAAAAAGACTCTGAATAAATTATTCCACAGCTGATATTAAATACTACTAATATTAAAAGCTAGAATATATAGCAGTTTACTACCTAGAAAATATAATATAAATAAAAAATTAAATACTCCAGCTCTGTATACAGCAACAACACTAGAACTCTAGCTGTAAAAAAGTTTTAACTCTATTATTATATAAATAATAATTAATATGCCTAAAGAATCTGTATTTATATATATTTTAATAGACTGTGGCACACAGGCAAATCTTATTAATCAGTTATAGGAAAAACAGTGGCTGAACTTATTAAATTAAGTTTTCTATTATATAGAAGTCCTAGATAAACACTATATACTCTTATATAAATAATATAATCTCTACAGTCAGTACTACAGACTATAAGAATAATAAAAAAACCAGTTAATAATAATTTAATACTATAAATATATAAGATTTTAATATAATACTAGACATACCCTGGCTGTAAAGCCAAAATCCTGATATTAAATAAAAAAGAAAAAACTAGTATTATTATATAAAGGAGATATACCCCGAAATAATTAATAAAAAAAATATCAGTACTATTATTAAGAAAAAAGCTTATATTTATACAGTATAAATTTATCTAAATTCAGATACTGCTTATGTACAAGTAGTAATATATAATAATAAAATAAATACTACTAAAGACACTGTGTCCAAGCTTTTTAATAAATATAGTAATTTTACAGATATTTTTTTTAAAGAACAGATAGATATCTTAATATTATACTCCAGCTATAATTATATAATTAAATTAGAAGCAGGGAAATAATCCTTATATCAGCTAATTTATAATCTATCAGAGATTAAATTCCAGATTTTATATAAATATATCACAATTATATTATAATAAAAATAGATTTACTTCTCCTGAAGTCTAGTAGATATATCTATTTTATTTATTCTTAAAAAAAATAGTATACTATATCTTTGTATAGACTACTAAAAATTAAATATAATTACTATTAAAGATTACTACTTCTTACTATTAGTCAGTAAAATAATAAATTACCTTAGTAAAGTAAAAATCTTTACTAAACTTAATTTACACGACGCCTACTACCATATTTAAATAAAAAAAAATAATAAATAGAAAACTGCTTTTCGCACTTACTATAGTTATTATAAGTATATTATTATATTATTTAATTTAACTAATGCGCCTATTATATTCTAGAGCTATATAAACTATATATTTAATAATTTACTTGATATCTGCTGCATTGTATATCTTGATAATATTTTTATATATTTATAAAATTATGAAGAATATATCAAGCATATATAAATAATACTAGATTACTTAAAAAAATACTAGCTGGTAGCAAAGATCTCTAAATATAAATTTCATATATAAAAGATATATTACTTAGGATTTAAAATCAGGCCAGAAGGAGTTTTAATAAAGAAAAAATAAATTAATATAATTTAATTATAACCAGAATTTAAGACTGTATATAAAATCCTGGTTTTTATAAGATTTATAAACTTTTACTAGTAATTTATTAAAAATTATTCTTATATTACTCTCCCCCTCACAGAACTTATACATTAAAAAAAAAGAAGAAGAAGCTAGGACCTCTTACAGTAATAGAATAAAATTACTAGTAATATATATTTTTAGATTAATTCTTAAGCCTTCCAGCTGATGTATAAGAAGTATTTAAAAAATTAAAAGAAACTTTCTAAAATATACTACTTCTACAGTATTTTAATCCAGAATTATGAATCAAGCTTGAGACAGACTTATTAAATTTTATAATTAATATAATTATATTATAATTATAAATAGAAGAAACCTGATATTCTATTATATTCTTTTTAAGAAAAATGACGGATGTAAAGTACAGATATTTTATAAATAATTAAGAATTACTTATTATTATAAAAGTATTTAAATAATAATACTACTATTTAGAAGAAAATAAATTCCTGATTATAATAAAATCTAATTATACTAATCTTAGAACTTTTCTAAGTCCTATATTTAAAAAATTAAGTCTCCAGTAGACTAGATAAGCAAAGCTATTTACAGTATTTAACTTTATAATTAAATACCAGTCTGGAAAGAAGAATCTTATAAATATATCTAATTAGTATCTAGACCTTATCTTCTTACAGAAAGAAATAAAATAAAATTTATTATTATTTATTTTACAGACAAAGCTATCAAGAAATTTAATAAATCCAGAAAAATAAATAAATCCTCCAGAAGAATATTAATAGGAAATAACTTAAATAACTATATAAAAAATTAAGTAAATATTAAAGTATATATTTACAGAAAAGAATACCTGTAAATATTAAAATATATCTATAAATAAAGAAAGCACTGATAGTAATATAAGAATTCTAGACTTTCTAATATTATAAATTTATATATACACAGTAATTAGATCTGAAACAATATATTCTAATTTAAAAGATTTAATAACAGATTTATTCAGTAAAGTACAGGAAAAGAATTTATAAATATAAGAATAAAAAACTAAAATTCTTATAAATAAAAAATTAAATAACCTGACCTAGGAAATAAATAGAATAAATCTACTTAAAAAAAATAAATATATAATAATCCCAGCTAACTCAACAGTAAAATAAGAAATATTATAAATAAATTATAATATATTAAAAAACAGCCACTACCAAGGACAGCACACTTTAAAGAATATCTAATATAAATATTAATAGTATAATATGCACGCTGAGATAAAGAAATATATAAAAATATATAATTTTTATTAAAGAATTCAAGTCCACTACCATATACTATATAATAAATTAAAGCTATTACTATAATTTAATAAACCTAGAGAAATAATAACTATAAACTTTATTATAAATTTATCTCTAAATAAATAACAGGAAAAAGTCTATAATATAATTTTGATAATAATAAATATATATACTAAATTTATATTTTATTTACTATGCCGGAAGAATATTATAACTTTATAACTTATAAAACTAATATATAAACACACTATACCTATTTTTAAAAATATAAAAAAACTAGTGACTAACAGGAGAACTATCTTTATAAATAAATATTAAATAATCCTATATTACTACATAAGTACTTACAGAAAATTATTAATAATATATTATCTCTAAATAGACAGATAAACAGAGTACTAGAATTAAATTTTTAAATATTACCTATAAACTTACTTAAACTTTCTTTAAAATAACTAGACTTAATAGCTGCTAATAACCCAGGTAGTTTATAATAATATAATCTATAATACTACAAAAACTATATCTTACAAAGTACTAATAAACTTTATACTCTAATTATAAATTAATATAGATCAAGTACTCCTGTCTGGTAAAGTACCTGCAGTAAAAAAATAAATAAATTCTTTTACTGAAATTAAAAAAATACTTGAAATCTTATTAAATAAAGTAAAAGAAGTAATAGTAATATAATATAATTATAAATATAAAGAAAAGACTCTTAAAATAGGACAGAAAGTTATAGTACAAGCTAAAAATATTATAATTATTTATCTGAATATAAAACTTAACTATTAATAAATTAAATTATTCTTAATAATTAATATCTAGGGATCACAGTTATATAAACTATAGTTATTATTAAAATATAAAGACTTATATTTAGTCTTTTATATCTTATTTTTAGAATCTTATTATTCTTAAACAAGTAAGCTTTTCCGACTATCTTTAATACTAATTAATAAATATTAGAAATAACTAGTAAATAAAATTCTTATATACAGAATCAAGAAAGCTAAGAAAGAATTTCTAATATAATAATAAGATTACAGTCCTGAGAAAAATATCTAGAAATCTCTTATAAATATCAAAGATATATAAGTCTACTAGAATTAATTATTTTAATTAATATAAAAAGCAGCACCTAATCATTAATAAAAATAATATAAATAACTTACTATTATATATTTTCTACCAGTAATCATATATTACAAAAAATATATTATATATATATACAGTTAATTATTATTTAATAATTAATTAATTATAAAAAAAATAAAAAAAAATATTAAAATATATTTAACCACCTATCCAACCACGCACGAATACTAAACTAGATAAAATAACTAATATTATATAAATTAGCTAATTTATATTTTTATATTATTTCTATATTATTATATATACCTGAACAAAGTATTTTAAATATAGATAAAGAAGAAGAGAATAACAGTAATAAATTATATATTTTTATTATTTCTATAACCGGATTTCCGGGGCTGGCAAACTATATATCAGAAAACTAATACTATTATTTTAAATATAACCTGATATAAGACATTACTAGACTGTATTTAATAATAATAATAAATCTCTATAATAGCAGCTACCAAGTAATAATACTTGCTAGAGATTTATTATATAAATTAACTAAAATTTATATCTAATATATCTAATACAAGAAAACTACTTACTAATATATAGGGATGGTAGCTAGCTAAGTATTAATTATATTTAATATAACTAATAAAAATTATATAATAAAAATTACTATCAAGACAGGACTCTGTAAAAATAAGACACTAGTAATACTAGAGACATGCAGGACAGCCACAGCACACAAAAAAAGAAAAAATAATAATAATTATAATAATAATAAATAAGGCAGATGCAGCAGATAAAACAGACATAACAGGATTAATAATAGCAAAAAAATTAGCTATAGCAGCAGTAGTATAGATAACAGTACAAGCATAAACAATACATAAAATATAAAAAGAGCAGACTATTTTTATTTACTTTTTCTACTAATTTTTTAATAAACAGTCATATTTCTGACCATATACTTTTAAAAAGAAAGAAAGAAATTAGCAGCCTAATATAAAGACATGTATAATATATAATTAAATTATATATAAATTTATAATCTATATAATACAGCTATTTTTCTATATAAAATACAGAACACGCGGTTCTGTTATATAAATTATTATATAAATTATTACCCACGCAGAACAGCAAGGAAAATGTATTAAATAATTACTTTTATAAGATAATAAAAAAAATATATAAGTAAGTTATTTTTATGTAAGTAATATAAAGAGATATTAAAATTATTATTACTAAGTAAATAAGCCAGTATAGTAATATACTACAGAAAAGAAAGAGAAAAAATTTATAAAAGAAAGAAAATAAGAGAAGACTCTTAATTTTATATAATTTATTATTATAAACTAAACATGATAAATTATAAAATTATTTATAAATAAATTTTTACTTACTAGGGCACAGGACTGTAAGATTATATTTATTATTCTATACCAGCCTGCTGCAGGTGTGTATATAATATTACTTTTATATATAAAACTCCAGAATAAGAAAACATATTATATATTAGTAGTAGGAAAGAGTGTAACCAGAATATTCTAATTAATTAAATTCTTATAATCTTCTAACTTTCTAATCAGAAAATATATAAAGTTATATAAATTTCTCTACAGCTGCGGGGACGCAGCCTCCAGAAAAAAAAATAATATTAAAGCAGATCTGCTGGTTTACTGTAATCCAGCAGGTTATATAAATAATACTTAGTCACAAATCATATGTATTAAGCGAGGTCAGGTAATTTACTTTTATATTGTACCTTACTGGCCCCCCCCGACACTGCAGGAGGCTAGTGATCAGTTCAAAGCAGAATGATAGCTAGCATTCGCGCATATAATCAAACTTATCACGTCTCCTACATCACCCCTAACAATTATATATCTCAAGCAGGTGTTTTATAACTATATTATCTTAAAATTAATATTTATTAAAATTATTTATTTATTAGATAAGGCCTTACTCTGTACAGATTTATTAAAATATTTATAAAAAAATAATAAATTCTTCAGTCTGTATAATACATAGAATCTCTATATTAAAAAAATACTTTTTAAAGAATAACTTCTTGATCCGGCTGTGTAAAAAAGAATTAGTAATAACTATATAATTATATTTACTAATACTTCAACTACTTAACCTGGTCTTGATTATATACTTACTAACTTATATATAATATTATACCTTAATAATAAAGGTAATATAAGCTGAAGAATAATCCTGATAAAATAAACTAATAATATCAGCCTTATACAGCTTAAGATTAATAAAAAAAGATATATTTAATAATAATTAAAAAAAGGATCTGTACAGCATCATGCAGAGTATCATGAGATCCTAATTCAGATATAGTATATAGAGCAGTAAAGGGACATAAACACATTTGCCTGATGGCCGCTATTAACCGCCGTAGAAAGGGGAGGATAACGGGCGGGAAATACCCGGCCGCCCGGCTAAGGGATGGATGGTGTGGGCCGTATCTTTCACACACGGTACCGTCCATCGACAACTCTATTTCTATAATTTTTTCCCGAAGAATTAAACGAAAAGGAATAGAGTGATTGATGTAATGGGTATCTTCTCATAGGGTACCCCGTACCTGCCGATTGTCCCCGTAATCAGGTCCCGAGATTCTAAATCACTCCACTATCAGGGCCGAAGCACCGCATACAAGCAAAAGAGCATACATAAAGCACAGATAAGACTCAGAGATGTCGTTTTTGCCTTTGGATTTTCCTTATCTAAGCGTTTGTTGCATCTCGGACTTATCACAGCAACGCCCAGCCTCTAGTGCGGGGTAGGATCTGTGCCCCAAAATGATTGGGAAAAGACAAATTAACATTGGAGAGCTCAGACGCAGTTCCGAGTATCTTCCCCGGAGCCCTCCCACTGACCTGGTTAGAATCCCTACTTTTTTCACAACCGGCAAACCCTACAATACGTTTGCCCGACCATGCCACGTCCAAAAGTGCGCCCGGAAGATCGACGACGGTCCAGCCACGCTTGTCAGACCTGCAAGATCCTGAAGATCCGGTGCGACTCACAACGCCCATGTTCCTCATGTATGCGACGGGGGCAAGCTCATACATGTGCTTATTCTGGTATGGACCGTCGCAAACGGAGAACGGGTGATGCCGTACGGAATCCACACAGCCGAGCCATTGACAGGCAGGATGGCTTTTCGCAGAGTAACAGTGCTACTGCCGCAGAGAATGAGAATACACCATTCGAGTTTGAGACCCTAGTATCTGAGATGGTCACACCCGAGTCACGGAGTGATGATACACATCCCCCTGAAACCTCTTTGCGTGAGCGGTTATCTTTAGCACCGGAACAGTCAACAAAAGGTGTGGAACTATCCATGAGCCAGATACAGAATCTCGAGAACCTAAACCATGCTTTCTTGTAGTTGATGTGGGCGAAACTTCCGCTATGTCGTTCTTACATTTCCTCCGGAAAACTATAAAGGCCTA
This sequence comes from Aspergillus sp. AS01, assembly GCA_036986335.1. Taxonomy (NCBI): domain Eukaryota; kingdom Fungi; phylum Ascomycota; class Eurotiomycetes; order Eurotiales; family Aspergillaceae; genus Aspergillus; species Aspergillus sp. AS01. The sequence continues at coordinate 47,713 of BTWD01000126.1, read as the reverse complement.
TGTGGGTTCGGTGCCTTTTACGGATGCTGAGCGACACCACATTATAATTGATACAGATTTTTGTTCTACAACCGAGGACGATCACAATATTGAGCCCAAAAGAATTCACTCATACATAGAATATTATTATGAGGCAGTAAGTACCTAGGATGAAGCCTGCTACTATCGTCTCTAAAAATGTACACAGACAAGCGGAATTCTGGATCTTTTCACAGCCCAGGAGGTCGAGGCCTTACTTGAAGCACACACCTCTTCGCGGCAGCCCACATCCATTGCAGCTGTGAGGCGGGAGGATGTCGCAGCCATAGGCGTCGCTCTATCTATTGGTGCCCAAATTAGAGGATCAGATAGAGACTCCCAAGTAGCGAACGAGTACTTCCGCCGTGCACGCCAGGCAGCGTTCAACGACATGCTGATGGGCCAGAACATCGGGACTGTACGGCTTTTTTTGCTAATGGCATTTTACATGCTGGGCGCCTGCAATCGAAATGCCGCTTCAATGTTTCTTGGGGTAGCTGCGCGAGCAGCCATAATCCTAGAGCTTCATAGCATTGAGGGTTACGATAGTACGCTCTCCAAAGAAGATTATGAAAGTAGGTGAGTTATAGCAATTGAATGCTAGTGCCAACGATGGACACTGACACAACCTGGCAGACGAAGAATCTGGCACAGCATGCGTAATCTTGATATTCTCAGCAGCTTTGTTTTGTCCAGGCCAAGAAGCCTCCCCCTAGTGCAGAGTATGTCGGATACCAATGAGTTGAATCCTCACTCAGCATTCTATGCCATTGGCAACGGATGCACTTTACTCATTAATATCGTCGACACACTCAGCAATGGCGGGCTTCTCGACGTCCCCACAGCCGAGGGCCTGCTTTCGCAACTCCGGAAATGGAGTTCTAGCCTGCCCGCCTCTCTCCGCCAGTTCCGGAGTGTTTCCCAGGGCCCACCATTCCTGGAACCTGCAGCTCGGCAGCGACTTGTTGGAAGCATTCACGTTTCCTGCCTATACTACTTTGCGGTAATCCTCGTAACCCGGCCGTATCTGATCGCGTATCTCGTATCTCGTCTTCGTGGGAAAGCACCAGACCATTTGATCAGTGACCCGGATGAGGCCACTGATGTCGCTATTAAGAACAATAAAGTATCCAAACTGGCCCAGGTGTGCGTAAGTTCTTCCTTATACATGATAGATATGTGTCGACGGGCAAAGTCGGCGGGGCTCGTTTTTCGAAACTTTTGTCTCCTCAAGTATGCCCCCTTTTACCTCCTCGCTTCGTTCAAACTCCTTCCTCCCAAACCTAATCTTGAAAAGACTTGATGTTAATGTCTACCCATAGAGCTTGGATTTTTGGCGCCGGCCTTATCCTAGGCTTCTCTATGTTTGCTGGAGAGCCTCGCCGTGACATTGAGAGTCTCTTCAACAGCACCTTACATCTCCTCGATGATATTGGCCGAACTAGCCCACAGGCCCAGCTTTACCATCAAATCCTGACCAGTTTCAATGATGCAGTGACAAAGTTCCGCAACCGCGTCGCGGGAGAGGTTTACCGCACGGTACAGGACTACATGGACCAAATCCTCATGATAGATCCTACCGTTGACGGAGGTTCGACTGCGCATGCTAGGGATAGAGAGGATTCGTACACTGTCTGGAACGATGATTGGTTGGCTGGTGCAATCCGGAGTGCTGAGACAGGCGAGATTGCATTAGATCCAGTTTTGAACGGGACACAGGGTGCGCAGATGTTCCATGATCCTGGTGATTGGGGTGATATAGATGGTATGGAACTCGAGGAGGATCTGTTGATGGACATCGATCCATTCGATCAGTTCTTTTTTACGGTCGAATGAGTTTCATGTTGCCTGCTCTTTGTTGTTCTTAAAGCATTTAATCACCCAGTCAACATTGTATGTCGAGCAGTGCTTAGTATGCGTCAACTGACGGCCAAGACCACTGTGACCCCTGCCTCTATGGTTAACATCGACCCGCCCTTCTCTGCATTTCTGGCATCAGCGTTCCAAGGTCTAGGCTTTTAACTCATGCTGCACTAGACGGTAAGAGATGTGAGATGAGGGCTTTGAATACCCTGATCGGTCCGGCTCGTCCGATTGGTAAGGAGACATCATTTCCCTCCATATGCGGCTTCGATTTCCAGCAGTTAATAGCGGACGTTTTCCGCGCTGATTGCTCTTCTCATGTTACCTCCACTGCAGAGCCGGAAATACGTGGTATCTTAGTTTAGTACAATAGTCCAATAAACCGTTTCATCCAAGTGAGTAGCACGGCTAGTATCAGGCAAATAAATGACTCATACTATTGGCTTTATAATAAAGTTTCAAACGTGGAGCAACGTCCGGCTATGTTCCGGCTATGTTCCGACTATATTCTTCATCTCGGTTAGTTACTTAGTATGTAAATGCCCTCTAGTCACGCAAGAACGTTTTTTGACCTCAACACATTGAAGCTCACATATTCCCAGGAAAGGCTCCATAATGCTTGTTCCATCGCTTCCTCTATTAGCAATTGTTATTCCATTGATTGCAAGTGCCGGAAAAGTAGAGCATCGGGGAATAACTCCAAAGCCCTCAGTTACTGTACAGAATGGCACCTACTATGGACTTCACAACCCAGACTATGATCAAGACTTCTTTCTTGGCATGCCTTATGCACAGCAACCTGTTGGCGAACTTCGCTTGCAGACTCCACGGCCAATGAACGCCTCCTGGCCGGTGCCAAGAAATGCAACGGAATACTCACCTGCTTGCGTCGGGTTTAATCAGATTAAGGGTGCTTCCGAAGCCTGTCTTACACTAAATGTCGTCCGCCCAGCAAGCATCGCTCACCATAACAGTCTGCCCGTTGCTGGTCAGTATTATTCCCGGATCTAATCATAGAGGCTAGAACTGACCTTGCCCTCGGGCGCAGTCTGGATTCATGGCGGCGGATACACTTCCGGCTCTTCATCAGAGAAACAGTACAATCTTTCCTTCATTGTTGACCAGTCAGTCCAAATGGGAAAGCCCATTGTCGCAGTCAGTCTAAATTATCGTCTTCATTGCTGGAGTTTCATGTGGAGCAACGAGATGAAGGAAGCCGGAGTAGGGAACCTGGGACTTAGAGACCAACGCTTAGCTCTGCATTGGATAAAAGAGAGTACGTATATTTGTACTGAACCTATAGTACGGGTCTGACCATGACTTAGACATTGCTGCTTTTGGTGGCGACCCTGCTCAGGTTACGATCTGGGGTGAAAGTGCCGGCGCTAATAGTGTTGGCACGCATCTGGTTGCTTACGGAGGGCGCGATGATGGTATATTCCGTGCAGCAATCAGTGAAAGTGGTGCCCCGAGTGTTTATCAACGTTATCCGACACCTGACGATTGGCAGCCCTATTATGATGGCATAGTGAATGCATCGGGCTGCAGTTCAGCAACGGATACTTTGGCTTGTCTCCGAACGATCCCAACTGATACATTGCACAGTATTTTCGATAACACGTCTATTGTACCCGAGCACTCTATATCAGGCCTCAGCGGAGCGAAATTCATTCCTGTCATAGATGACGACTTCATTGAAGGAAGTGGCACGGTTCAGCTTGAGGAGGGCAAATTTGTCAAAGTTCCATACCTCATTGGAGCTAACGCTGACGAAGGGACAGCGTTTGCTGTAACGGGAGTCAACACGGATGCCGAGTTTCGAGAGCTAGTCAAAGACTGGGGCCTCGACAACGTTACCACTGATATTTTGGAGGCCCTGTACCCAAAGATCCCTCAGATTGGGATCCCCGCCATAATGGTTGAAAAGCCACCGTCCGGATATGGAAGGCAATACAAGCGTGTGGCCGCATTTCAGGGTGATGTAAACATCCATGGCCCGCGTAGGTTTGCTAGCCAGGCATGGTCATCCCGCAATGTCTCGGTGTATAGCTACAGATTTGACGCTGTCAGTCCTGGGAATGGCCCTGCTGCTGGATCCTATGCCGGGGCCACTCATGGTTCAGAAATGCCCTACGTCTTTCATAACGGTGATGGCGTGTGGTATGACTTCAACAAGACGACCATGGAGAGCATACCGAATAGTTATTCACACCTGAGCACAGTTATGTCAAGAATGTGGGTCAGTTTTGTGACAACATTGGACCCAAATTACTCTGGAGGTAAGGGCCCACAACCCATTCTTATGATTAGTACGCAATTTCAAACAAGAGCTGAATTAACTATTTTCTTAGAGAATGTCCACTGGCCGAGATACAATATCGATAATCCGGAAATAATTTTCTTTGACAATACTGTCTCGAATCTCTCATACGTTAGGTCGGACGTTTACCGCGCGGAGGGCATCAAGTACATCAGTGATCACCTTGCAAGTAGTTTCGGGGAATAGTGAAGATCAAGTATCTTCAGTCTAATATTAGAGTGCATATACCTATATAAGCGGCGTTTGTGAGAAGCAAAACACATACGACCACAGGGTGTGGAAAACAGGGCTTCCCGTCCGCTCAGCCGTACTTAAGCCACACGCCGGGAGGTTAGTAGTTGGGTGGGTGACCACCAGCGAATCCCTTCTGTTGTATGTTTTTTATCTTTTTCTACTAGAAAATTAGAAGTTTTGAAGAAGCATCTCGAGGTCTCTCGTCCTCGAGGATAGAGAACATATTGAACAGTATTTTCCTGAGTCATTGACATTGAATTGAAGGAAATTCATGAACCGAACCAGCCAAGCTACATTTACTACGCAGGGAAAACCAGCCTCGCTACCCTGACAGAAGTTATAATATGCGGGGCGGTCAATCTTGTCAGCTCAATCTCAGGCTTTTTTGGTGGTACAGGTGTAACCGGGTAGATCACCTCCTAGCATGCCGTAACTGGGATGTCACGTAAATCTCGACTGGCGGCGAGTAATTCCGGCATTCCAGTGGGCGCTGGCTGTCACCTCCTTTATCACACCTACAGCGCTGGCAGGTGATCTACGGAGATATAATAGAAAATGGGATCCCAGTAAAGGGTCTGAAGTTGTTGCTAAAGCTGTGGTGATGTTGCCATTGGACTCCACGGAAAGGGGATCTTGCCGCATGGTATGATTCTACGTGTAAGATTGTCCGTTTTTCGGCAATTGACTACAATTACAGGTCCCTGGTTCTATTCGCCAGGAGGTAGAGTATATACACAAACCTCTAGTGGCTACGTGTCGAAGAAAAAAAAATTGAGACGGATCTTTGGGGGTGCCATTGAGCTTTCTGACAATCCTGGAGTGTATTAGCTGCCAAGGCGGGAGACTGGAAGTCTTTGACACTTAGCATAATTGGTATTGAGTTGGAAGACAGAGTCCAGATGCAAACGACTCCAAAAAGGAGTAGGTCCGCTCCGGTCTCACCGCGTCGCATATAGCGCGATGATCAGAGACTCAGGAGGAGCAATATTCTGGCAGGGTAATTTGACAGCGCGCTGCAAATCTCCGCCTTGGGTGGGAGCTGCGTCAATGAGACTATATTCATTTATGCAAGGCTGCCGCGGCTGATCTTCGAGGGGATAGCAGGGGGTTGGGGATGGGGGTGGTGAAGATCTACGACTGTTAGTGGATAGATGGTGCGTTCATCCTTTACAACACCACGTACAAATCTAGATAAATGTCGGCTTATTTCTAATTGCTATTTCAACCCATTTTAGCTGTTAGAAACCTGTCTGCTACCGTGAAAGCCTCTTTGACAATGCCTGTGTATGCTCCAACTCGACCCGACTTTGATGCGATTGTCGTATGGGCCGGGTTTGGAGGTATCTACATGTGCAAAAAGCTTACAGACCAAGGGCTATCTGTCAAGGTCATTGAAGCTGCACCTGATGTGGGAGGGACATGGTATTGGAATCGTTATCCTGGCGCATTGTCCGAGTAAGTCAACTCACCACGACACATAGGAGTATGCTCATGGTACAGCTAGTACACGATCTTATTTCTTCCGATACTGGTGTGACCTTGAGGACCTCCGCGAATTTTTGGAAGCGAGAGTATTTAGAGAAGCCCGAGATATTGGCTTATCTGAGGCATGTTGTCGACAGACATGATCTACGGAAATATATGCAATTTAACACAGAAGTGCAAAGAGCCATTTATAATGACGTTGATAACTTGCGGACTGTTTCGCTATCAGCTGGCCCTCGGTTAACAGCCCGATATATTGTGACGGCTGTGGGACTGCTATCTAAAATCAATTACCCTGATATTCCCGGGCTCAAGACATATGAAGGCGAGATGTATCACACTGGGAATTGGCCCGCCTCCTATGATTTCACAGGAAAGCGCGTCGGTGTAGTTGGAAACGGATCCACAGGTGTTCAGTTGGTGACTGCATTGGCCGATCAAAATGTCAAGCAACTACTCTCCTTCCAGCGTCACCCACAGAATGTCGTTCCAGCAGGTTATGCGGAGGTCCCTGCCGCCACTCAAGCAAAACTGGATGAGCGTTGGGAGCAGGTATGGGGCGAGGTAAGGAACAGCGTCCTTGGCTTTGGTCTCGAAGAAAGCTCCAAGTCCACATTCAGTGTTAGCGAGGAAGAGCGCGAAAGAATCTTTGAAGATGCCTGGCGAAAGGTAATGGGTTTTATTTTATGTTTGGCACGTTCTGCGACATATTTTCCGATGTGGAAGCAAACAAGGCTGCTGCGGAGTTCATCCGCCGAAAGATTCGTCAAAAGGTGAAAGATCCTGTTAAGGCCGAGAAGCTCATGCCGTATGATTGGTATGCCAGGCGCCCATTGTGTGATACCGGCTACTACGAGAAGTTCAATCGTGCGAATGTGGACGTCGTCAATATTGGGACCAACCCTATTACCCAGATAATAAACAAAGGAATACGGGCAGCCGATGGATCAGAATACGAGCTGGATGTCCTCATTTTCGCAACAGGCTTTGACGCGGTAGATGGAAATTACAAGCGGATGCATTTTCAAGGTGCCCTGGGAGAGACTCAAGAATCGGTGGAAGGAGGAGCCCAGCTCTTTCCTAGGAACCTGCATCCCTAGATTCTCGAATCTCTTTACCGTTCTCGGTCCAGCCGGTCCGTTCACCAATATACCCGCTTGATTGAGATTCAGGTGGAGTTCATCTCTGACATTATCTCCCACGCGAGAAAGCTGGCGGCAGCTCAATCGGCAGTAAATGGTCCACGTGTGGAGGCTGACACCACAGCGTTACAGACATGGATGCAACAATGCGATGAAGCGAGCACCAACAGCCTGTTTCGGAAAACGCCCTCCTGGATCTTTGGAGCGAATGTCTCTGGTAAAAGGCCTTCGGTGTTGTTTTATTTTGGGGGGCTAGCGATGTGCAGGCAGATGTTGGAGAAGATTGTGCAACAGAATTACAAGAACTTCAGCCTTGTCTAAACTCTAGCTCACCTCATAACTTCCTAAAACTATAGGGCAGAAACCAAAATAGATGGTATGCGGTCGCCTTAATAGTTCAGATAACCTGCCTGTGTACTCTAGAATCCACTTCTCATCCCGCCTTCTATCCCCCGCGAGAAGGATTCAGGAACTTATTTCATCCCGTTTGCTTCAAGTTCATAGTCCTCCTTGCTTCCGGCTTTGCCCTTATAGTTATATGCATGACAGACGTCGAGCATTGTTCAGTATTAATGGGAACACGGGATATGACGACATATGGGCCAAGGAAAGCTGGAACGGTTCAACAAACTGCAAATGACCCTTGAAAAATGCGGTGATACTCAAGGAACATTTTGAATACCTTAAAATGGCAATGTACAGACATACGTGAGGAATATTTCATGAGCACACCGTCTCCCTAGCAAGACGATAGAGCGTGATCTAAGAAATTCATTATACTTGTCTCACAGACAGTCTAAATTAACGTGATATGATCGTTATTGAGAATGATGCGGTGGGCCTTTCAGAGCTTTTCGCAGGTAAGGTGGTTGCTAGATACCAATCTGGCAGTCATATCCACCAAGAACGGCCTCGTAAGGCGGGTCGTCTTGAATCTGGCGCGAGACGCAGATCCGTCCAACGATCAAATGCTCGTAGTCAACTTTGAGTCTGATGCATGTTTACCTCAGAAACATTGCCTGGCTATTACTTACGTAGATCTTACTATAAGAACCAAGTGAATTGGTATTCGTTTCTCATTCAGAGGTAGGGTGATCTTCTAAGTTGCTTGAGGGCTACGTGAGGTTTGGCCAGTCAGGCGCCTCATTATCTTCTGCGTACAGCATGCATGCGTATTATGGGGTTTTTGAAAACGCAAATCAACTTTATCACAACCTAATCCAGAATTTGGGTATTAGTTCACATTTTCGTAGCATTCCTTTATCGAGCTTGCAGCGGTGCAAATCAAGCAAACAAATCTAGCACCATGTCACACAACAGGCAACCAGATAACTAATTAGTTAGCCGTGTGGTAATCGGTCTTGGCTCTTACTTTGTCTAAGTTGATATTGCTTCAAGAATTAATCTCGAAGACACAATTAACGGCTCGTCCCCAAGCAAACTTAATACATCTAGTTTGTCCCATTTGCAGGTCAGCAGTGGTTATCTACCCATAAACTCCAGAGTTCGTATCGAACCAAAGCCGCGCACGCGCCGAGGCCTACTCCGCATCGATTCACCCCACTCCTTTCAACTCCGTGGGCGCTACTTTATCAAGATGAACTATCAAAGGCCCCCTTTTGAGCCCCTGCAGTTCGTCCCCTCGGGAGACAGGGAGATGATGCTGGATCTTCCAATTCGGGAGGTCGATGTCGTCGCCCATGACCCGCTAGAAAATGGCGGCAATCACTGGTGCTTTTATCTCAATGTTACGGATACTACGTCGGTGCAGCTTGACATGACTCCGTCCTACAATATCCCTGGTGTCACAAGCCCCAACGGCAGTAAGGGCTTTCTGATCATTAGCTATCTAGAGCACGCTATTCCGATATCGACTACGGCACAAAAAGTCGTGCGAATGGACGCTCGCCCTGGCAGCAAAGCGCGAGATTTCCTCGGCTCAATACTGAGCCAGAAGCGTCATCAATATGGGTTCAACTTCGCAGGAGAAGGCTACAGGTTTTGGACCACCCAGCAAATTAACCTCTTTGAGACATCTGGATTCCTCATCAACCCTTCCCAGGTTGAAGCCGCGAGAGACGCTATTCTGACGAAGTGGCCCAGCGGAGTCGGGTACCCTCTTGTGGTTGGCACCTACTATCCCTGACGGTCGTCTATCCATGCGCATACCTTGTGGATGTATTCCTCTGCGAGTTGTGCAAAATGGTCTTTGTATTATGCTCTGTTGAATTCATGTTTGGTCTTTTTCCTTTCTATGTCTGTCTATGAAAGGGGACAAAATAAAGACAAAAAAACATACAACAGAAGGGATTCGCTGGTGGTCACCCAGCCAACTACTAACCTCCCGGCGTGTGGCTTAAGTACGGCTGAGCGGACGGGAAGCCCTGTTTTCCACACCCTGTGGTCGTATGTACTTGCTCTTTAATGTCAGAGAAATATAATGAGCACATGTCAATTAAATAATATTGTACTGCCGAGCTCCAGTCCCAGATCTTGCCCCTTATCGCCAAGACAGTCCGGAAAAAGTCGAGCAGATAAGGTCAGGACGCCTAGGGTCCACAGGGTTTCGAAAATAAAAGGGACAAATGGTTGAAGGCGGTGGAGGTGCCTAGTAATTGTCACGCAGTTATTCATTGCACGTTTGCCGATTGACCCTGAATGGCTTGAGCCAGGAAAAGCTGAGGCGCTATGATCATGTTGTGTCCGGTTTAACCGATGATATATTTTGAGGTGGTTACTTCATAGTCTCATACAGGCCATCGCCCAACATTAGCTGTCTACAATAACAATAAAGCGGCATTCATGTCAGCCAAAGCTGGAGATCATCTAGAGAAGAAGAATCATTGAATTCACGAAGAATTGTGTAAAATTTATCTATCACTAGGCTAAAATAGTATAAATCATCAAATCCGGTATCATGCCGATAGCTTCGGAGGTGTCATACAGACAAAGACCGAAGTAAAGCTACCATTTAACGCCCTCATTTCCCATGCTTACAAATTATTATATCCAATCTAGAACATTATTGCATGTTCTGAGCAGCGTGGACATGTGCCGCCAGATCCAGCAAACGATTTGAGTAACCCCACTCGTTGTCGTACCATGCCATGATCTTGAAGAACTATGGAAAAATCAGCATGCCTCAGATCCATGAAGGCCACTGCGCCTACTCACCTGAGGATTCAGCTCCGAACATGCAGGTGCATCAATGATAGCACTATATGGGCTTCCATTGTAGTCAGCGCTTACGAGCTCCTCATCTGTAACCCTCAACACGCCAGCCATGCTAGACTTGGATGCGACGCGGAAGGTAGAAATGATTTCTGAGAGGGATGTGGGCTTCTCGGTGCTGATTGTAAGGTCAATCATTGAGACGTTGGGTCTGTGTCCAGTTCAGTTAGCAAGTGATGGCTATGAAGAGACTCCAGTGAAGCTTACGTCGGGACACGAATTGACACGCCCGTCACCTTGCCGCTTAGCTCGGGCAGCACTGAAGCAACGGCCTTTGAAGCGCCAGTAGTTGTCGGGATGATGTTGTTGAAGACACCACGACCTATAAACAGAGACATCAGTTCCAGGTCGATCAAACCTGTGTGGAATGGTGAACTCACCAAGCCGACGGTTCTTCTTGCTATACCCATCCAGAACCTGCTGAGACCGAGTAGCAGCATGAATAGTCGTCAAAAATCCCTGAGCGACACCAAAACTCTCATGAAGCACCTTCAACACCGGCGTAACGCAGTTCGTTGTGCAGCTGGCATTAGAAATGACCAGGTTCTCCTCAGTAGGACGGTACGAGTTGGAGTTAACGCCATAGACAAAGGTGGGCGAATCAGAGGGTGCAGAGATCAAGACTCGTTTTGCCTTTCCATAGGTGATGTGTTCTATAGCTTGGTGCGACTTTGTGAATTTGCCTGTACATTCGAGTACATAATCGACACCCAGAGCATCCCATTGAAGCTTCTTCAGGTCGCGCTCAGAGGTCAAGGTAATGGGGTTGCCGTCTATGATAATGAGATTTTCGGATTTTGTTTGGATAGATGTTCCATCGTCAAGGTCTCCCATGGAAGAGTCATATCGGATGAGGTAGATGAGGTCCTCGACTGTAACGCATGTGTGGTTGATGGCGACGACTTGGATGTCTGAGCGGACGAGGGATGCGCGGAGGAGGTTGCGGCCTAGGAATGGATGTTGAGTGGTTTGTACTGTTATCTGAGGAAATGGAATAACATACCTATCCGGCCAAAGCCGTTGATGCCTACTCTGCAGGCGAATGGTGAGGTGGAAATACCAAGAGGAGAGTCATTGGTGGAGGGAGCCATGATTATGTAGATACGCAGTAATGTTCGAGGATAGTCTGAAGCGGAGTTGTTATTGTGCTGATAATAGTAATCAATTTCCTAGTATAAGCATGGGGTTCTATATCCTTCACCCAAGGATTAACGTGATATATAATAAGATACCATCTTGACTCCGTCGCCAGTATACGACACAGCCCGATTCTAGGAGCCGACATACCCTACGTCAGAAATCTTGAAACGGCTTCCAACAAGTCCGACGGGACCGGGTAAGAGACATGGCATCTACAATGATAACATACATGAATCGCCAGTATGAACCCCGGATGTGACGGCTTATCGCGACCGGCAGCAAGCTGTATAGTCCGATCCCGTTAGAGGACCCACACTAACCCCCGACTTTCGCAGAGAAAATCACCTCCGACGCGGCTGATGATGCCAAGCCTAGGTAGCCATTCTTGAACCAACCCCCCCGCGGAAATTAAGTCGGGGTAATAAACCTCCGAAAATCGGACTAGCCAGGGCTGGCCACTCTGGTTTACGGCTTAATAAACCGAGATAAATGAGGCTGCGGCATATTTGACCGGCAAGCCGCGGGGTGCTTTTCTCCGGGCTTTCTGCCAGCATTCTAATAGGTTCGTCATGTTTCCCTATTCCCGTCCCTCCTATCAGACCATGGTTGCAGTATGCCAAGGGTCTACATCTGCTCGTGCTTTCCACTTTGTCTTTACTGGGGGCTAGGTGACACGCATAGTGGTTACGATCCAGAAAATCCTTACGTAGTTGTGACAAACAGGGTAGACGTGACCAATTGTCTCATGTAGAATATAATTCGTAAAAACATGCAGATTAGACTATGTCATAAATCTCGCCAACGTAATCCAGCTACAATATCATCAATCATGCATGTTCTCTCATCTCAACAGAGCAATCATCCTTCTCCTTGTTGTAGGCAACCAACTCTGCCGGGGTGATTTCTCCCTGGGGGAGATGACGTGCCATAGAGACAATTTGCCAAGGCGACGATGCATCCCGGAAGACATGGTTGATCAACTCCAAGTTCCGGTTCATCGTCTCTGGATAGAAGAAATACACCAAAACCGGAATGCACGCCGATAAGATCGCGTACATAATATAGTAGCGGTAGCCGATAGTATCCAAAGCGACCGGAGTAACCATGACCACAACAAAATTCCACAGCCAGTGGTTGGCAGTGGAGATAGCTGACATAGCAACTCGAAGGCGCTGGGGCGCAACTTCTGTGCAGTACAGGAAATTACCGCCCAGGAAGCCAATGGGGTAGAAGAGATTAAACATGAAAATGAAAACCACCGATGCGATCGACGCCTGTTTGTTCTCAACTCCGAAGCTAGTGGTGATTGCCAATGCGGCCATACAGAATGCCATGCCAGTTCCGCTGATCATAAATACCGCCCGGCGGCCCAGTCGATCAATGGCGAAAAAGGAGATAAAACAGCACACGAACTTCCACGTGAGTGCAGATGCTGCGAGGATCTTTGAGAGACTAGAGCTTAGGCCCAGGTTTTCTTGGAAGATGGTGGAGGCGTAGACTGAGATGAGGTTTCCACCACACATTTGTTGGAAAAATTGCAAGATGATGCAGAGACAGAAGCGATAGAACAAGCGCTCGTCATCATCCTTGGAGAACATCTCGCGGATCGCCCTTGTGGATTGAGAGGTATTCTCGAAAGACAGTTCAATACCAGAAATCTCCGACTTGATTGCTTCATCTTCGGGAGACATGCCTTTGTATGCGGCGAGACTAGCGGTTGCTTCTTCGGTACGGTTGACTCTCACTAACCAACGCGGGGACTCGGGGAGTAAGAAGACCGCGATCAAGATCACCAGTGACGGCAAGAAGGAAAGCGACAGCGGTCCACGCCACTGACCGGTATTCTCATTGGAAAGTCGACTGAAGGCAAAGTCGATCCAGTTGCACAGAGCATATCCGAGACACATAAAGATACCGTCGGCGATGACATGTTGACCGCGATGCTTGGCGGAAGAGCATTCAGATTGCCAAACAGGGACAGCAACACTGAATTGACCTGTACCGATACCCAGAATGATTCGGCCAACTGTGAATTGGATCAAAGAGTAGGCTGACACTTGCAGTAATTGACCAATAATAGTGAAAATAGAACCGATAAATATAGTCTTGCGACGCCCAAGACGATCCGAAATGACAGTACACGACAGCGCACCAATCAGCGCACCAATTTGGAAGGACGCAATGACAGCTCCCTTTCCAGTTGAATTCTTTGCCTCCAAAGCACCTGTTGTATTGATTGTGTCGATTTGGGGAAAGACCTTTACCCAAGATTGGAGGGTAGCAAGGGGGCCAGCCCCGGCCTGGTTGTAGCCGAAAATGATAAAAGCGGGAGCAACAATGAGGATAACCTGGGCCATGCGTAGAGCACTGCCAGTAAGGTGCAAAAGTTGTTGAGCCATTCTGAATGGGGTCTCAACTAAGAGTCATGAATGAGAAGGATGAGTAGACAAAAACGAAGTGGATTCTTGGGAGCATGACTGTGTTTCTTTATATAGGAGGAACCAGAACTTTTCCATCCCCTGACTGGTAAGAGTATGCCAACCCCGAGACATGCTGTCAATGACCTGGGGTCCCCGTAAAACTGGGGAAGCGCACAAGGATTTCCCCATGCATTGCGGGGAATACTTGGCGTTTGAATCAATGCGGCCTTTTGATTGGACCACATCACGACGATGGAGGAAGTGATAATCAGACCACACTCACCGGAGGTTGCTATGTCCGGCTACTTTCAAAACGCAATTACATCAATGTGCAGAAGGACTTGCCATGCGTGTGCTGCATTCTCGTAATAGGCTAAAAATGCAAGAACTGATGAATATCGCATAATACTTGCTTCTCCGAGATCGGAAACAAAAAATACCAGAGGTTGATGATCATTTCCTGTCGGCACATCTCTTTCCCTATGTCTAAAATAGCCAGGGCATATTAGTGTGGTCAACTTGGTCACACTCTTGGAATATCCCACGAGCTGCATAAGGTGATGTGTGACTGAATTTGAGGCTCAGAGTTGTCCCCTCAGCGAGTATCTTCAATAGTAAAAAGCTGGAATATAGTTATTATGCCAAGTACTCGCAACTTTTCGACTTGTTCTGTGATCTCCAATAATATTGCTCAATATTCATTTAATATCTGTAGTTTATATTCGTAAACCTGCAATACTATTTACAACAGAAGGCCCGCTTGAGACAAGAGTACAGTCATCCTAAAATTCTACTTAGAGTCCAGCTTCTTAATCTCGGCAACAACAGCATCGGTGACCTCCTTGGTGTTAGCCTTGCCACCCAAGTCACGAGTGAGAATGCCCTGCTCGCAAACATTTTCAACACAGGTCAGAAGCTTCTCGGAAGCCTCCTGCTCGCCCAGCCAAGCAAGCATTTCAGCCGCGGTCCAGAAAGTAGCAACAGGGTTCGAGATACCCATGCCAGTGATATCGAAAGCAGAGCCGTGGATAGGCTCAAACATGCTAGGGTACTCGCGGGTAGGGTCGAGATTGGAAGTAGGGGCAATACCGATAGATCCAGCCAGAGCAGCAGCCAGGTCAGACAAAATATCGGCGTGTAGGTTCGTTGCCACGATAGTATCAAGACTCTTGGGGTTCAGAACCATGCGGGTAGTCATAGCGTCGACCAGCATCTTATCAACAGTGACATCGGGGAAATCCTGAAGAGTTCGCATATCAGTACTCGGATGATAGGAGGGGTGTTCAACAAAAGTGGCCTACCTTAGCCGTAATCTTAGCAACCTCATCCCACAGAACCATTCCGTTACGCTGAGCATTGCTCTTAGTAACAACAGTCAAGAGCTTGCGAGGCCGCTTCTGGGCGGTCTCGAAAGCGAAACGCATGATACGCTCCACAGCGTGACGGGTGAAGACGGAAACCTCGGTTGCCGACTCCCAAGGCTTGCCTGTGTGAGAACGACCACCCTGGCCTGCATACTCGCCTTCGCTGTTCTCGCGAATAATGACCCAGTCGAGATCCCCAATGTTGCAGTTGCGGAGGGGAGACTGGGTACCCCGAAATACTCGAGTGGGGCGGACATTGGCATATTGTTGGAAGGGCTGGCAGATAGCCAGACGAAGACCCCAGAGAGAGATGTGATCAGGGACATCTACACCTGTTAGAGAATGTTTTGTCTTCAGATGCCAGGGTACTCACCAGGGGCGCCAACAGCGCCGAAAAAGATAGCGTCGTGCTTCTTCAATTCGTCAAGACCTCCGTCGGGTATGTATTTGCCGGTCTTTTTGTATGTCTCAGAGCTCCAGTCATAGTGCTTGAAATCAAGCTTGAAAGTCTGGAGGGTGTCGGTCAAAGCATTCAAGGCGGTGATACCGGCATCGATGACCTCGGGACCAATTCCATCCGCGGGGATAGAAGCAATGCTGTATGTTCTGCGAGTGACTGAGGGAGACATTGTGAATCAGGTGTGGTGTGTGTAGAATTGAAGTGATTTGAGATAGATGGAGGGGTAAATGGAGGGGTAGCTTTAGTGTTTGCTCGGTTATAAGCAGTTTGGTGCCAATGCCTGGACTGGTCTTCTTTAGTTCAAAGTGGCAATCTGTTATGACGCTTAACTCTGTGACCAATGAGGTATTTTGGCTCGGAGATGTTCAAGTCCGGTGGATGACCGGCTGAGGGGAATGAAACGTCGGAGCTTTCCTTCTCCGGTAGATGGTCTCGACTCCAAGGCTCAGCGAGAGAAGATGACGGGAGACAGATTATGAGCTGTAAATTCTCTCCAATCGTGAAATTATCGCATATTGCAAGTTTCGTAACGAGTAATCTGAACTAGATGGCAGCCTTTTTGGTGACTCGCATTGTCACGATGGGCTGACTAATCCACGCTTCTATAGACATGCAAAGGGCACTTGACCCTTACCAACCCCTTATAATTTCAAATGACGATAATAGGCAATATTAAGATCAAGTGACCTGTTGAGACTACCAGACTATCTGATTCTGTTTTGTTTATATCTGGCATTCTACATCTCATAAGGGCGCATAGATCAGAGCAATAATGTTCTCTACAGCAAGCTATGCCCAGACATCATATAGTGAATACCTGGAAGATAACTGGTCAAGTCAAGCTAGTAAGCCATACTAAACATCTGATATGCAGCTACTACGAGGATTTGGGGAGATCTTGCCAAGTCTGTTAGGCTCTCCTTATCTTGGCAAACCACCATATGAACGGATAGCTTAAATACCAACCTTATCCAAACTGATAGAGGATGCTACCTACTTCTGCCATTTGGCGGAGTCCAGCTCCTATATATTGCGAATGCATTGATTACTACCAGGTCTTACTCATCCTCGAAGCTCGTCCGCCGGTGTAGATTTCAGGCCACACGATGACTTCATTCGATCTTCTTCCAAGTTTCGAGAGCCCCCCGTCCAATGCCGGAACGCAAATACGGTCTTTTCTTTACCATATGTCTCACTGCCACCAGCTCTATAGCATGGTCTCCTTTCAAGGAAGAGGTATGGAAATCAAGGGATGACTGGAGCACAGCTCTTTTAGGGAGAGTTAATACGGATAACCATGTATGCGAACAAATGGGGTACCGAGAGCCTATTTTTTCGGAAAAGGATCATTGGAACGAATGTATATGAAATTTGACCTCATACCGGAAAGTCGGCATTTCATCTTATGTGTATACATGGGGCCCCAGACCCCCTAGGCTCCACTGCCTTCTCCATCCGGAGGTCAGGAAACCTGACCTGGCCGTTGCCTCACTTCCCTTATTTGTCTCAATTATTCCCTACAGAATTTTCATTCCGTTGCTCATTTTCTTCTGTTTGCTTCTATTGTCTTTTTGTTTGTTTGAGCAATTACGTTGCTTTTGTCTTTCTGGAATGTCTGCTCAAGACAGAATCATGCATTCAATGACCTTTGTCGACAGAATTTGTCGGGTCTCCTGGGGGTGGTTTTCAGTCTCGATGAGCACTGGGAGCATTGGTACCCTGCTTTACAACACCCCTCACAAATTTTCTGGTCTTATGATTATTGGAAAGATATTCTTCATTCTTGATATTATCACTTATTTGGCCATTTGGGCATCACTCATCACGCGATTCACCCGAAACCGACACGCCTTCAGAAATACATTCAACGACCCGGAAGAAGCCTATCTCATTCCTACAGCTGCTTTGGGCTTCGCTACTATACTTTTCGGAATAGAATGTTACGGCGTTCCTGCCTGTGGAAGTTGGCTGAAATATGTTCAGCTGGTCCTATTTTGGGTCTATACAGCCGTGGCAATCTCGCTGGCTGTTGGCCTTAACTGGCATCTTTATCAAACCCGCATGGCTTCTCGACAACCTTTCTGGCTCGTGCGCCTCCTTCCGTCCTTTCCGGCCATGCTCGGCGGTACCACTGCTTCACTACTCGCCGGAGCCCAGCCTAATCACTTTGCCATCCCTATTCTTATTGCTGGAACATGCTTGCAGGGTTTCGGCTTCTTGATTTCCCTATTCATACTAGGTGAATATTTTTATGGCCTTCACCACCATGGCCTACCGCCCATGCGCCGTTGACCTCAGATGTTCATTGCTATTGGACCACCGGCGTTTACTGCAGTCGCGCTAATGGGAATGGCTGAGATTGCAACAGAAAAGCTCCCTGCTCATTATATTCCTTTGGCCTCGCACGTCAATACCGCAGAAGTTCTACTCATTGTTGCGGTATTCTTGTCGATTTTCATGTGGATCTTCTCTTTCTTTCTCTGGATGCTTGGGTGGCTTAGCATTTTTGCTGCCTACCATGAGTGGAAGTTTGATATCACTTGGTGGGCAACTGTGTTCCCCAATACGGGGTTCGCTTTGGCAACAATTAAAATTGGAGACTTGGTTGCTTCGAAGCCTATCCAGTGGGTTGGCAGTGCAGCTACCATTATTCAAGTCGCTCTATGGTTAGGTTGCTTTTGTCTCCACATATGGGCGTACTTTACCCGCCGGACGTTGTGGCCAGGCATGGATGAGGGATTTGAGGCAGAGGGTCACATTGGTGAAGGGCTAGATATGGAAGGAGAGGCTGTGTCTTCTAAACATTCAGTGGCATCATAGATAATTAGCGTGTATATAAGTCCTCTTATAGATTCAAGATCCATCCAAAGAATTGCTGCAGCTTTCCCAATGTACTGCCTCTACCTTTGGACTAGAAATCATCTCGGGTTGTGGGTTTGTGCGTCGCTCTTCCTAACTTTAGAGTGCGTTTGATCTCCACCCATCCCGAGTAGAGGCTTGGCCACCTTGGCAAAGTATTGAATTTGAGAGATGTTGAAGGAATCCGCTGATGCGGCTGCACTCTTTCATCATCAGGATCCTATCGTTCATAGCCCGTGATCGACATTTTCGGGCGTATCATGTCATAAGCCCACTGTTTCACATCGATTTATAGCGGAGGGTAACTCTGACAAAAGCTTTTATTTTTATTTGTTTGCTATTAGAAGTATATACTAGGCTTGCTTTTAGACAATTCGTCCGCCATTGTGGAATGCTCGTCTTCTTTCCCACTATTACCCGTCACAGTGGCGGTACTAAAGTCGGAAAATGGATTGACTATGGTCTCTGCTGGACCCGGAGCTGGGTCCCTTGAAAATACCGGAGAAGAAACCACCCCGGGGGGTCGAAGATAGACGTTATAGGGACTGCCCATGTTGACATCTTCTCCGGGGTGCCACGCAAAGCTAGCCGGCCCCGAAGTTTCTAATTCACCTTGAGGGCTGTGACTGTGGATGGTGGTAGGAGCAGGCGAAGCTGAAATGGCCTGACGGTCTGTCGAATGAACCATGAGTGGTACCTCCTGTGACCGGTTGAGCGTAAATTGATCGCACATGGATGCCTTCCAGTGGTATATGTCGGGCCAATTTCGAAGCGGCAATCGCGACCATTCGTCCATTCGTGCAGCTTTCGATTTTTGTAGCGAGTCCGGCTTCGTGGTGGCTTGGAGCAAAGTAGTAGTTGGTCCCATTGAGCTCAATGTCATGAGAGCACCATAAAGGGCCGACTCAGTCTCCGCAAGTCTTTGCTCTAATTGATTTAGATATCCGAGAGGCAAGCCTCTGTTAATTGAAAAATAATCAGCTGTGGGGTAAGGGTCGATCGCACGGAATGTTCGTACCTCTTGCCGCTTTCAGGATATTTGCATTTTGATGATTCGTTGGAGCATTGAGAGCAATACGGGCTGCAGGGGTATGTTAGTGACCAAAAAGCTCCGATGAAGGGAAGGATACGAAGGTTGGAGTTTCAGCATACAGTCTGCGATCGCACTATGCGGGGATTAGCGCTGCAGGAACAATAGATCGACGAAAATTAACTCACTTTGCATTTCCGCTGCCTGCATACCTCACAGGAGATAGGACTTAGAACATCGTCATCTTCTAATAGTCGTCAAATTCCAGGTCCGTTGACGTGAAGGTGCTATACGTACCTGGCATTTCGGCACTGGATGCCCGTTTAGATCGTTGGCGTCCCATATCTCACCGCCTGTTGTCCAACCAACTTGATATGAAAATTGAATATCTCCGGGGAACTATCAAGGACAGTCAGCCTGGAAAGTGTCTTTTGCCGCCGATCAGACAGGTTTGATGTGTCTGCGCGGGCCACCGCGTCATCCGGAGAAAGAAACCTCCGACGGTCTCTATGGTGAATTAAGGTTCGAGTGCCGAACGTTGATATGACATTGGACTTGCAATTGCCACTTTCAAGACTTTTGGATTGCCGAGCGAGGAAACTTATGAGGCTAAAGTGTTGGTTCCACTGATGCTATCTAGATGATGACTTGGAGGTGCGAGAGGGCTCAAAAGCGCGTGATCATGGCCCAGGCTTAGGGGTCACGTGACATTAGCCGACAAACAGCAGGTTAACTGGACTGTACAAAGATGGGGTACATCTTTTCTAGAGAATAGAAAAATTATGACTTATTTCTTATCATTTGGAAATTTTATTCAAGGAGAGTAATCTGCCTAGGGCAGTACGGGGTGATAACTTAATTTAGATATGATGTGGTGGTCAAGTGCACCAGCAATGACTAAGCAACTTTAAGCACTGCCCGCAATAACTCGATAACTTCATGCCTCGATTTCCCAGCGTGCCACTTCGAACACTGCGAATAACACCCAGTTTCGTGGAAATGTGACGACAGGCAACCACTGATATGGTGTCCCCCTCTTCATTTGGCTCCCGCCTGGAGGACAATGAAACCGACTGGCATGCCGCTCCTCGTGCTGCCAAAAGACGCAAGCGAGCCTCCACCACAGGTGCATCACGACCTTCGCCCCGCGAGATCGGGGTGATGAGAGAATCTCAAAACGATGGACCAGCCACTTTTCTCGGAAGCTCTAGCGGTATTCACTTCGTTCGTCAGGTTTACAACGCCTTTGCTCGTCGATCCGCCGAGTTGCAGCGAGCTCGGAATCGAACCTCGGTGCCAGGAGAAGATGACCGATTGCAGCGAAACTCCGGCGACTTCAACTCTCACAGTACAGATGAGCTGTGGTCGAGGGAGGAGCTGAACTTTGAATCCAATTCCTCGTTTTCATTCGATGATTTAGCCAGTTGGACTCGCCGCTATTTTGAGGACTGGCACCCCATCTTTCCCTTTCTTCATGCACCAACTGTTCTTAAGTCGATGGAAACTCTCGCGAACCAGGGTGTTTCAGCAGTCAGCCGACTAGACTTGATTATCATTCGCTCCCTTGTTTCGATATCTCTTGCCGATAACCGACAGACAGATGGCTCGGGTGCAAACACCGAACCAGTACCGGCCACTCTGGTATTCCAATCTGTACGTCACATCATACAAGATATACAAAGCCTGCTTATGGAGCCCACCACGGTACCACTCCTGCAGGCGACATTCTGTGCCCAGCTTACCCTCACATCTCTGTTACGTCTCAACGCTGCTTCTCGAGTCGGTGGTGTCATCACGCGAACTGCATATCATCTAGGATTGCATCGATGCCCGGCTCGCTTCTCATGCTTCGGTAGCCATGAAAAAGACATTAGATATCGATTATTCTGGTCCATATACACCCTGGAACGATATCTATCACAAGCTCTCGGTATCCCGCTTAGCATCCGAGATGACGACATTGATGTTTGCTATCCGGGCGAAGAAAGGCACTCAACCACTCCTTTAACATCACATGGCCACACCGATAGTCGACTGCGATTACTTTGCCACCTTGCTAAATTCGCTCGGGTACGCGGCTTGATAATTGAGCTTCGCAACAAGTCTGTCCTGCATAGTCATGCCAGTCCTGTCGAGGCGTCGTATGTTAACGGCGAGCTTTCACAATGGTGGAATGAAGTATACGACGATGTCTATCCTACGGAGGACGATGAAGATACAGAATCAAGACAAGATTCACCACTAGCCTCATATCATCGACTGCTTCTCAATATTCTACGACACGAGGCGATTATTGCCATGAACCGACCATTGCTTACCGCTGAGAAGCCCAATAAGGACCAGGATTACAAAAATGCATTACAAACGTGTATTGAGTCTTCGCGATCTGCGCTTGCAGCATTAAAGAAATACATGTCTTCTCCATCTCAAGCACCAATGACCTGGCCTTCCTTTACATGGACAACATGGATGGCTTGTCTCATCTTGATGTACGCGTCATGGGAAGGCGAGCTCCCGATCGATACCGCATTAAAATACGGTCGGATGGGGACTTCTGTCCTTCAGAATCTTGCTTTGCGTGGAAGCAGCTGGCCTGAAACATGCATAGAGGGGATTAAGAGCATGGTATCTGCCTTGTCAATGAACCAGTCCAGTCAGGATCATGAAAACGCTGCAGAGATTTTGTCCAATGGAAACGCCTCACAGCTCGGCCCCTCAAATATCAGAGGGGCGATGAGACCAGAGTCCCAGCATAGAAGTCATCCATCCGCTTCGATGGGCATGAACTCCGCCTTTCCAAATACCCACAGAACAGGGCCTACAACGTACCATCGTCTGTCGCCTTCTATGAGTCCACAACAATTTGAACCATCGACAGACTCTGCCCCTCAGGGACTTAACCCAACAGAGCACTGCGACTCGCCCAATCTGATTCGTAATGTCAGTGATATGATTGACATAAACTCGAACGACGCTTCCCACGCACAAACATCCGCCGGTCTAATATTCGGCAACATGGCGAACAGCAACGCCGTACTTAACCAGGGACTTGGACAGGATCTGCTTTCCTTCTCCGATCCATCTTACCTTTTCATGAACGATCTATGGAGCGTGGCAGATGGCCCTTGGATAATTCACGGAAACATGTTGTAAACGGCTCTGTACCGTACATAGCCAACGAACACTATACCCATATACCGTTAAGCAAGACGAATTTCCATAACCTTCCTTCGCTCGTCCAAAACGACAGATAATTGCCCTTTCCCTTCCTGACCAGAGAAGAACCCCCTCCGTAATTGATCAAGATAAAGCTCGTAAGCAGGCATATACCCCTTCACAAACCGGATAACTTCCTCATCAGACATGGCGCCCTTCTTCTTGCCTCGCAGGGCATGTTCTTGTTCGAGGCGCCATCCATAGACATTAATCAAATCATCTGTATCAAGATGAAGGAGAAAGTCGAAAAACTGCGGCCCCATGAATAGCTCGCAGTAATGACGCAAATTCTTATTAACCTGTAGCAAATGCTCTAATTCATGCTCCCCCAGCGTCTGCTTCAAGCTGCCTCCCGCGGAGACCTCTTTCGCGTGGATCCAGCGATGCGAGATTTCATCCTCTGGCAATGGTTGGAACCCGACACACCACCCTTCGAAAATAACAATGTCGATGGTGACATCTGCTGGAATGCGACGCCACGTGTCTTGGGGTGCTCGGCCACCCTCTCCATTAAATAGGCTTTTGTCGAAAGATGGAACAACTTTCTCCGATGACTTTGTTAAACTGTCGAAGAAGTCGACTGCAAGCGCGATATCGTGAGTGCCTGGTTGCCCTCGAGTTCGGAGAAGTCTGTTGGAGGGGTTGTTGTCTCGTACTTGGATAAGGTCGTCATGATCGAGATAAAGGTCATCGAGAGATATGTTGATTGTGTTGCATTTGTATTCATCGTTCAAGGCTTGTACAAGTGCGTCAGTCCATGTGGATTTCCCGCTTCCTTGAAGGCCTGTCAAGCCCAGAATAAATGGGCGCTTTTTTGATGCGGATGTTTGGGCTTCAACGTGGCTTTTGATTAGGGGTAGGACATTGCTGAGAACGTTGTGAATGTCCTGAGCGGGGATTGTTGGTTTAGTCATGGTGGGTGAAAATTGGAGTTGAGGGTCGGAGTTTGCAGGTCGAGGGGCAGGAAATGTGAGTACTGTTGTTCCCGCTAAATTTAGGTGCATCTTGTACTGCTTTTACTTTGGTCTAAATTGGAGACACGTTTGCCGCCAAGCATTCTGTTCGGAGGAGTGGAGGTCCTGCGCCCGGAGATGTTCTTATCCAGTATAGCATCGGAGAAAGAAACCTCCGCCTGCTCGCTATCTAAACCCAATCGCAAACATGGGATAAGCTTTGTTTCATGGAGCATTTTTCATGAGATGATTGTTCTACCATTTCTAACTGGACCTTTCAATTACACCTGTCGCGGTGTCAAATTATTAAATTAATATGTCCTGTCTTGTTGCCAGTGCCATTCACTGTGGTCAAGCTGTTCGTCCTCGGCTTCTTCATGAATTTTGACATATCCTAAACCCTCAGCTGTACTGGCGAAAAGTAAGTGAGCATTGACAAGGCTGATTCTGAAAGATATAAATATATGTAGAGGCCACGATTTGGACAGATTATGTTGGCGGAGTTGTAAACCTGCCAGTAACTTACGCAGGTGTCTATCTTCGGAGCAAACTGGGGGCATCTCATAAATTTGGTTTGACCTGTACCAAAACTCTCTACTAAAAGCAGCTACGGCCTTATAGTAATCAGACGGAGCTCGTAACGGCAATGCTCTGTGATGGGAAATTGAAGCTGACGAAAGATACTTCGACCGGTGGGTATGGTAGGGCCCGAAGTAGAGAATGAAGCTGTCGAATGATGCTCTTGTCATGTGTATATCCCTAGGCACCTTGCTTCGAGAGGCCTTGCATAAATTTACTGTCCAGTAGCAGTCGGATCAAGCTAAATCTAAATATTAGTGGCCCCTTACAGTGTATTTTATAACTAAGTATTCGATGAATAGTGCCCTCAGCCGGTCACTGAAAGCAGGCTGGGGTCTCATACATCTGTTTAATTAAGTAAGATATGACTGTAGATATATTGTTGTGAATGCTGAAGCGGTGCTGATAGACCTGCGACTGATTTAATAAAATGGAAGACTGGCGCCAGCGAGTAATTTTATTCGATGATGATGTCATGGAACTCTTAACAAGGGATATGTACAAACCATGGGTTACAGCTGAAAGGAAGCAGTCTGAGGGTCACACATTGCCTGACGATTTCGAAGAAACGCTGTGTGACTTGAACTTGTTCATCGGTCAAATTTCTCTGCGGCTTGACGAAGTTGAGCTGGACGGGCTGACGATCATGTCGAGGCAAATAATTTCCGCGGAATTGGCCCAGGGCGCCGGGAAGAGGTACCTATTCGGGCATTGCCTGCATGGGATCTCAAGCAAGGGACCCGAAACCGGACATATGCCACAGACATGCTGCTTGATAAGCTTGCTTGCCACACTGCCATGAGAATTGACTTACAGACCTATAGACTAGATCGATAGAGCTTGTAACCGAGTTGGCCATCAAATACTATTGGCGGTGGAGTGGTATTCTATTCTGAGTTGAACACAAACAAATACCAGATAACCTCCTAGATAGGATAGGATAACTGCAAGGATCCATTCTCGTACCCGTTTATCAATTATCCACACTAACTAGCAATATGAAATCACTGGACCGCGCCTAAACTTTGTGTCGGCTTCCTCAAGCCGACCTCATGTCATTAAAGGCCTTTCTTTCAGTTTTCAATGTTAAGCCTGGAGACATGCTGAATTCAGATCAACAGCAGACCAGACAATCAGATGTAAGATCTGGCATCTTACCTGTGCCAAGCCCCCGATGCACGCCTTCCTGACCGGCAGAGCAGCCGTAGATGCATCTCTTTCCGGTGCTAGACTGTGCTCCCCCTCGCCACATTGAAGGCGACACGGCCCAGGACAAGTAACAGAGATATTACCGGCAATGGCATTCTGGCTGGGTGATAGCAAATATTGTCGGGATATACATTCACATGTTGCAGTGCATGCAAGCGCAATCGATTCCCAGTCGGCACTGGTGCTAAGCAACCATGTGCGGGACATCAGAACGATACCCGTCTTGATGCACGCGCCACAGGAGCTCTCTGCTCCATAGTGAAGCAGAGTATGGCCCAGAACTGTGGCTGAGTTGAGCTGCTGTCCATCCTCTCTGCCCCAGAGTTCGCCTCCGCAGGAACATACAACTAATGCTGGTAGCCCAGTGCCCGTACTGCGATAACGATAAGCTCTCTTGCATAGGTCGCTTGGGAGAGATGCCAAGTAGGCGTCATGGAGGGCAGAGCATTCATCCAGTCTGAGGTGTGAACCCAGCCGCCCTCGGTACATGTGTTCTTGAAAGGCTTTTTCGTATGCCTCCCTGCTCTCGTTCCTATCCGTGATGGGCAAGGAATGACGGGTTGATGTGTATAAAATTATGAAGAAGTAAAAACTGATATATTAAATGATTGATAAAATTGACAATGAGACCTAGGTATCTCATCCGAACGATGTGAAGTAGCTTGTTATGAGTAGGATTAGGAGACTAGATAGGGTCTTTATAGGATTCAACGTGGACAATTATCTCAAGTGCTTTATCTCACACCTGGTAAGGCCAGCATCCTTTGTTGCAGTCGCATCGATTGTATTAAAATAAGCATGTTGCGGCTGGCTGTATCAGCTTTTGGTCGGGTAGCAAATCCTTAGCTTACCGTGACCGTCATTTCGTAATACAGCATTCACAATTTCATGCATGAAGAGTGCAAATTGCGCAATTTGAGGCGATAGAGGCGTTTGCGGCCATATAATTCGTTACAAATGTCGAGGCACCTGCATAGCTAGGACCCACATGGTGGGTTCAATGAGGTACATAATCAGGAATTGAGTTGAATTGAACCATAATGTCCATTTCAGATGGCATGCATAATTACAAATTGGAGGGAGGGAAGGAGGGGTTACACCAGCATACGACCGCTGTTGTGAGGGACTTGACGGCGAAGGTCATATGTATGTTATAAGAGTGTATTCGCCGCCCCAGCTAAACACAGTTGATATATTCGACGATCAATTACTTGCAGTATGGCTCTCACAAGCATTTGGAACAATACTGAAATTCTTAGCGGGGTGAGCGGGATTTTACTCCATCATTTGTTATTTCGACATGGTGAATGGGATACAAAGTCTTCGAATATTGTACTCAGCTACTTATGCGCCACGCTCATCGGAGCGGTGTATCTACTTCACTCACCGATTACCCGCAATGGCTTAGTGCTCTTCTCCGCGTTTGACTTTTTCTTATTGATTGGATACCATTTCCTGGGCATCCTTGGAAGTATCCTTGTTTACAGAGGTCTTTTTCATCGTCTATCCAGATTCCCGGGCCCATTGGGTGCACGTTTGTCCACATTGTATCTTACAATCCAGACATGTAAGCGCATGAAAATCCACCAGGATGTCCATCGACTTCACCAGCAGTATGGGGACTACGTGAGAGTCGGTGAGTGATGTCTCATTCAAATTGTATCAGCAATATACCGAAAAACATTGACAACAGATAGGTCCCATGGAAGTTTCTATCATTGACCCTGCGGCATTGAACCCTTTGTATGGTAATTCTTCAGAGACAGCTAAAGGGCCCTGGTACATATTGATGGAGCCCCTGGATGGCCTTGTCTTCACTCGGGATAAGAAAGAACATGCTCTCCGCCGGAAGATTGTGGACCAAAGTCTTAGCAGCAAAGGTGAGAGAAATCGCAATATCCGGAAAGGTTTAGTACAGGATCTCTAACCCAGCCAAATCCAATCATAGCTCTCGTGACATACGAGCCAGTAATAGCCAAATGCACCGAGCAGCTGTGGCAGATAATCGAGGACCGATCGGGAAATCCAATAACATAACCGAGTGGCTAAAACGGTAGAGTTTCGAAATCATGGGTCATCTTATTTTCGGTAGACCATTCAATACAATTTCCGAGGAAGGGGGAGATACCTTTCTACTGGATTCTATTCATTCCGACACGAATATGATGGGATATTTGAGACATATGCCTTGGATACCAGCCCTCTTGATCAAGATACCCCTTTTTCGAAAAAAGAATACGCGGTTCTGGACGTGGCTTCAGACTAACTTTAGACAGAGAACAGAGGTATACACATTACCTGCGGCTAATAATTGACCGATCACTGAGTCCATGTAGAAAGGATCACCGAATCCTGACATCTTCTCCTGGCTACTTAGTGCTCACGGAAAAGGCCCAAAGACAAGGCTAGATACCTGCAAGCTACATGGACTAGGGTATTCTATCTTACTTGCAGGAAGGTAAGATATTGCTATCGCAACTGAAGGAGGCCGTTCTCCCATATTTAACCATTGTATTTCGTCATTAGCGATACGACATTCTCCGTGGCTACAAACGTTTTCTTTAACCTAGCGCGCGATCGCGCACTTACACACAAGTTGCAACAAGCATTAGACAATGTTCTCGACATGAGCGAGCATAATCTGCGGAAAATAGACCTTGTTAACGCCGTGATTTATGAGACGCTTCGCTTATATGCGCCCGCTGCCGCGGCGTCTCAACGCATTACCCCCAAGGAAGGCATCCACATACGAGAAAACTATATTCCCGGCAACGTTCTCGTCCAGACCCCTATATACTCGATCCATCGGGGTGCGTCCTATTCAAAGCATGTCATTTGATGAACATAGTGTATAACATATGTTAGATAAACGCTCATTTGAGCGGCCTGAAGAATTCCTCCCCGAGCGTTGGACCACAAAACCCGAGCTAGTAAAGAACCGATCGCTTTTCATTCCTTTCCAGACTGGTGAGATGCGTCCCCCGAACACCTTGTACCATTACAGGCTTCTGACCTCATTCAAGGGCCGTATGCGTGCCCTGGAAGACAACTTGCCATGATGGAATTAAGGCGCGTCACTGCGGAGGTCCTTCGGCGATATGATGTATCATTTGCACCAGGACAGACAGAGCGAGACTTTTTCAAGCGCTCACTAGACTTGATGATTCTAATTCCTGCATCATTGCATTTGCAGTTTACTTTGCGCGGCGGATGAGGACTGCTGAACTTATTTCATGGCGCAGAACAGTCACTATGAATTAGCCACGACGGATTTGAAATTCCATTAGTGTGCAAATTTGACGTTGCCAGATAAGATAAATTAGATATAGTGTAAAACAACGACGATGAAGATTTAGCGTATTAGGACTACTGACCATCAGCAAAATGTAAACTGATCGACAGGGATTAATATATGTAATGTTGCTCTATTAAAGGGACAGGCAAAAAAACGACAAACAATCTCTCTGGTATTATCTGTCTTAACCAAAGTTTTCGACCCGCATTTTGCTGTGCATCTAGATGGGGGCAGACACATACTACCATATAAAAAAATGGAAAGGAGAGATAAAAGTCGCCGTCTTATCTAAAATTGCACAGGTAGCCAACTGCACAACCCCAGTCAGATGAGTCACTATAACATACATTACCTGACCCATATAAAGGCTTTCCAAGGTATCCCCGGGGATTCTCATAGATCTTGGGACATCAGTGATGCTAAAGCTTGCATCCCCCTGGGTCTACTCGTACTTCTCTGCAGGCCGGTATTTACCAGTTCTAGTGAATCGAAGCGTAGGGTTACACAGCTTAGTAATAACAGCGCAATACTTGCCCTGGTGGCATTTTCGGCCGTCATGTGATGGAGCTTGGTTCTGTAAAGCGCGTTGGTCGTCGAGCAAACCTAGTGTTCAACTACGCGACACCCTTCATGCCTTAATGGCAGGACCATCGAACAAGCCATGCTTCATACAAAAGATTGTCTTGGCAGGCCGCGTCTATTGTCTGTGCGGATAACGAGCAAAACGCGATATTCTCCGTGGTCCCTTGTTCGATCGGCAAGTACTAAGCCAACTGACACAAACAGTCACTACTTCAATTACACATCCGGTCGTTGGCTATACAATGAAAGACTTCAACTAGAGAAGCGTCATAACACATTTAATGTATCAGCACTCCAGCAAATTACTGGATACATACTTGGAACCCAATGTGTCGCAATGAACAAATTGTGCGAGGGGATGTTCAACAAGGTGTTCTCTCTAAAGATGGCGGATGGTAAGGAGGTCTTGGCCAGAATTCCCAACCCGAACGCCGGCCATCCTCATTATGTTGTTGCTAGTGAAGTGGCAACTCTTGATTTCGTACGTGAGATTGGATCCAGATGTCGAGCCAGTGTCCTAATGCCGTCATAGTTGCGAGTCAATCTTAAGATACCTGTTCCCCAGGTTCTCTCGTGGAGTTCTTCGTCACAGACTAACCCAGTTGCTGCGGAATACATCATCATGGAAAAGGTACAGGGGCAGCAACTCAGCGAAGTCTGGTATAATATGTCTGAGGCTCAACGCTTCCGCCTGGTGAGGAACTTGGTACATATTGAGCGCAGATTGATAGAAGCGAAGTTTACCCTACATGGCAGTTTGTATTATCGGGACACATTCCCGCAGGGAAGAAGCATTGCTGCTCTACCCGGCCTAGATGCTGATATCCGATCCAAATATGTATTCGGCCCGACAACTCATCGGTCCTTCTGGGAAGACGAAATGGAAAATCTAGATATTGACAGAGGACCCTGTGAGTGTAGTGTCAGTCACCTCCCAGAAGTCTCTTATTAAGCTTGACAACGCAGGGGAATCGGCCATGGGGTATGTTTCGGCCGTTGCAAACCGTGAGATTGTTCGTATACGGCATGGACACAGCAACACCAACCATACCACTGTACCTTTGGGGAGGACACCAAAGCGACGAAAAGAACATATACAGCTCCTTGAGAAATTCCTGGCTGTGCTACCTCACATACTACCGTCAGATAACACGCATTTCCCCGTCATGCTGCACCATGACCTTCACGCGGATAACATATTTGTCGACGGACATGATCCAACTCGGATTACAAGCATAATTGATTGGCAAGCAGTACACATAGCGCCCCTACTCCTCACGGCAAAGTTTCCCTCGATATTCAATTGTGATGACTCTTATATCTGGGGTGCTCTGCAGCCTAAGCTACCTACGGATTTTGACGTGCTCTCGACCGCTGAAAAGAAAGAAGCCGAACAGAAGCTAGAGAGACTGAGATTGAAGAAGTTTTACGAGCTTGCCTCCCGGAAATTCAACCCGTCTCTTGTTCATGCCATGGACCAATCGAGAGATGATAATGATCCCACCAGCTTTATATTCCACATTGTCAGTCAGACTTCCAGGGATGGGCCAATACCGTTAAGAGAGCTTTTAATACAGGTATATGAGAAGTGGGGCAGAATCATGGCACAGCGAGGTTCAACAAGCCTATGCCCCATTTACTTCTCAAGGAGAGAGATTGAGCAAAGCCGGCAGCATGCAGAGGCATGGGCGGCCGCGTTCAGTCAATTCAATAATCTGAGAGCTCAAATAAGTGGTGAAGAAGGATGGGTCTCACATGATGACTACGAAGAGGCCAGGAAAAGGTGGAAGGAGAACGAGAAACTATTGCAAGTTTTGCGAAAGCAATTGGAAGCGTTGGTGTAAACTATACTAGGTTCACTAACGGACACAGTCTTTCAAGTATCTTATTAGAGATACTTTTCTGAATAGATTGCGAAGGGTTTACTCCTATATCGGAACTATCACAGTCAAAATTCTTTTTTTTATGACGCCTGTATGCTGTTAAAGTGTAAGATGCGCTCCCGAAATGCCAACAGAAACATATTATAAAAAGCTAATTTCCGTGTGAACCTGCGCTCAGCACATGGCTCGGGAATTCCAACCATTCCGACCAAGCGGGCCCCAAATAATCAATAACCGACTCGATCAGATATTGCCCGCCATAGCCCAAGAACCATCATTGGCGATAAGAATGCAGAACTACCCCGTAATCTGCCATCACAGTAAGAGCGTCGGGGCTACGAAGAGCGAGGAGGTCGATGTATTCCGACGGTACACTGACGGGTCATGCGAAAACCCCAGTAATGCAAACGCCTCAGAGTGTATTGCCGACTGCAATGCTTCGATTGTTTGTCGATACCTTTCAGTGATGGAGGGACCCAAGTTGGACTGCTGTATGGGTGCCAATAGGTGGCTACATCCTGGGCCCAGGCTCCCATCGCTCTGTAATTGTCTTTCTGCAGAGTCCTGCCCGAGATTACTAGTCTGCAATAACATGCTCCAGCTCTTTCCGATAACGACACGCAAATCTTGATGTAAGCGGAGATAAGGAACAAAGGAGTCGAGGAAGTCATTAAAGTCACCATCACTGGAGATGAGAGTTTCGCATAGTATGTGCAACCCGAGCATGGAGGAAAAGATGAATCGTGGAATGCATGCTCCAGGATCATCTGCATCGCTTGTTGCATGAAAGAATCCCAATGCACGATTCTGTAAGTGGGACAGTAATAGTCGTGCTGTTCACGGCGGATGACACTGAGATACGTGGCAGCGAGAGCCAAGAGCTCGTTTAGAAGATATGGAACCCTCATCGAGTATCTGATAATGTCGGCAGGGACCCTACTATCTCCGGGCTATTATGCTCATTGAGTGATTTGATGGCCTCAATTAACGACTGATACAGGAGATCCGTGTCAAGCATGTTGGCTGCTGGCTCTCCAGGGGGATTAGCATCAGCGACCGTTGAAGTCGAATCTGTCGTCTCCCCTGTTGAGGATGCTGGCATGAAAGGGGTCTGTCTTCGAGACCTGGTGGGCCTGATTCAACGGGCCGGTATTTCTACGAACTCACAAGTCCGCTCTGATATTGTACATTGCGAACATACTGGCCGTTGTTCATCGCACTCTTCTACACGTCAATGTCGTTCAGTTTTCATAAAGGGTCTACATAACCTTGATACGACGGCGCTTGCACTCAATGCAGCCAAGACGGGATTTCTTATTATTTACTCAAGCTAGTCCCTTTTTTAAGAGGCACACGTGAAAGGCAGTCCTGGTTTGACCTGTTCTAGTGTCATCACCGAGGCACCTTGACTGTGAATCAGAGGGTCACCCCCTTAGATGGCCCGTGCATACGCGTATCCCGCCGAAGATTCCCCATCAACCGTCGCCATCA
Source organism: Aspergillus sp. AS01 (assembly GCA_036986335.1). NCBI lineage: Eukaryota > Fungi > Ascomycota > Eurotiomycetes > Eurotiales > Aspergillaceae > Aspergillus > Aspergillus sp. AS01. The sequence continues at coordinate 14,939 of BTWD01000126.1, read as the reverse complement.
AGGTTTAACTCACCTTTTCTACTGGTCCGTCGACCCACAAGGCAGACGATCAACATCAACCTGGCCCGTGCATACACGTACGGCAAATTGGCAAGCGTTGGCCCGTAATACTCCCGAAATCCACCAGACCTCCTGACGTTTCTGGATTTTCCCCCATCTGCGCATTAGAATTATAAGCTCATTCCACGCTGCTGAAATGATATTTCGTTGTCAACCCTGTTTTTATCTTCTGAAACCATGCTGTTTCCCATCCTTGGAGAGCTTCTCCCTCTGTCGCTGGGAATCGTTTCGTCGGTCCTATCCGCCGCAGCCGCCGAATTATTTCCGTCACCCGAGCCAATTGAAGTTGTCCAACTGCCCCTACCACCAGTCGTGCCCACAGACGATGTCGGTGCTTGTACCCGCCGAGTTAACCCTCATGGCACTGGATGCATGGGGAAAACATCTCTCATGCAAGGGGGCAACTTTTCCCCAGACGGAAATTACGTCTGGGCCAGCCTTAATTTCACCGGTGCCCCAGCCGCACCAGACCCAGCAAGCATCTATAGGGGAGTCCAATTGATCATGATCAGCACGAATGGGACCAACTTCTCCACTGGCGACCCATGGAAGTGTGTGACTTGCGGTGTACCGGAAAACAACAAAGTGGGCAGTACATCCTTGAGCGATTACCCCCAGACTTTTGCCGACGGTCGACGCGCAATGGCTGGAACCAACATCATCGAATGTCGAGCGGGCCAATTGGCAAGTGATGAGTGCACTCCGGACCAAATCTATATCTGTCCCATTCGAATGAGCAACAAGGCCGATGATTCCGGGTCGGGAGCCAGCATCCGCGAGCTACGCTTGCACCCCGATAACGTCCACCTGGGTTTCAACTCATACAGCACCACCTCATCTGGTCAGCTGAATGAGAATGGATATTTCGGCCGACTGCACTTCAACGAATCCCCAACTACAGGGTCTCCTCGCAGTGCTCGATATGACGTCGTGAATGTGACTGTCCTCGTTTCCCCGAACGGACTACAACCGTACAGCGTCACAGGCGATCGACTTTACATTAACCGGGAGGCCATAACCGTGGGAGAGTTCCGAGGATTCACTGGCCGCGGTAACGAAGTCCTGTACATAGGTAGTCCTTGGGAATCCTGCAATGTCGATCTATTTGCCGTTGATTTGGCTACTGGTCGCGTCCGCCGTGTCACCACGCACCCTGGCTACGTTGACCCTGTGGGTGATTCTCCGGATGGCCGATGGCAGGTCATCTTGGACACCCGTGGCACGGACCGCATGGAATTCTTGTCGGGGATGCGTGGCATTCCTCCTGTGACGGACCTGATTACAATCGCTACGGTTTCTTCTGTGCGTAATAATGGGGTTCGACGCTACTTCCAACCTTGGCTGCTGGACGCTCAGGGTGACCACGATCCCAATTACTACGGCCAACAGGTCAATGCTGATGGAAACGGACAGCCTGGCAGCGTTAATGACCCCAACTGGAATGCTGGAGCAGATCCACGGTGGTCTCCTGATGGCACTCGGATCATGTACTGGCAGAAGATGGTCATACCTCCTGCTTGTGGCGGTACCAACCCGCTACCATGCCCCATATCCACTGAGCCCGGTGGCCGAACCACGCGTCTGATGATGGCCCGACTCACGAGTCGGCAGCCTTACCATACTGACCCTGTGCATCCGGTTTCCGATACCGTACCATGGGGACTGCCGTATATCCCAGGCAACACCAGCATTCCCGAGGTTTTGAATGTGCCCCCGGGCAACTTTACGCTCCATGGACTCCACTCGGGTTTGGCCCATGTTGTTCTCCAAAAGAGCGAGGCCACTTCCGCTATCAACTTTATTTCGGCCACCTACCATAACTACTCTGATGATGGCCTTCATTATATAAATGGATATGAGTCGGTGGCCGCCACTATGGTGTCATATTCATCTACCCGCCTCGACTGGCATTCCAACCTCACCGGAAATGGAGTTTCGTCTAGTACGAAGATAACCAGCCCTGATGGATTTCACGTAGTTGACGATGCCATGACTAATATCTTCCACGCCAATGGGACCCTGGTTACTACCGTCGATGGGGTAGTATACAAGCAGCCATTGAATGAGGCGTAAATGCCCAACAACTCATGCCTCGTTGTGTCCGCCTGGGGTCACATACCCAATTCTAGTATTCCATATTTCTGTCCTATTCGATATTATGTAATCCTTTGTAGTTCTGCCATACATCACGACCAAGAACACCTTCCGGCACCATTCGCTCAAGCATGAGCATAGAGAACACACAATTCCTCCAGTCCCCATCTACGCATCAGCATATCCATAAGTCCCGATCTATGAACGATATCGCACTAACACCGGAGGCTACCGAGGTCCAAAAGCAGGACAAAGCAGTCGCCATGGCGTTAGTCACTGTGAAAGTCTCTGGCAAGTTGACAATCAAGTACGTATCCGGCGTGATCGTCGATATCCCACTAGTGGCCGCAGAGGGCACTCACGTTCTACCCGGTCTGTATGGAGACAAGGTTCACGCCTACGGCCAAGTTAAGGACTGGAAAATTAGATCAATGGCTGGAGCTAAGCCCTTTGCCTTTGGGATTGGTGGAGGAATGACGGATATTTTTTACCAACCGTATAAGGTGGCGAGAGATAATGGAGCGAAGGGGTTTGCGACGGGGTTTCTTAAGGGCAGTTTTGGGGCGGTTGGAAGATAGTACATGATAAGTGAGATCTCTGATACCTTGTTATTGAGACACGGGGTGGGGAAGTTGGGCGAATGCTTGCTAATACATCGAATTTAGGTTCTTTGGGTCTCGTTGCATATCCTGGGCAAGGCGTGAAACGGACTATACAGCATGCTCTGCGCAAAAAGCACCGGAAGCAGGTCATTGACGCTCTCCACGCCGACGGTCGGAGCATGCTTCGACAAGGAAGAGAACGGGGCTGATTCAGGATATGGTAGTCCTGGACTTTTTCGATCGACTGACGCAGAAGTGAGAAGAACTGGGCGACGATGGAGATGATTATGTATGATGGGATACTAGTATTATATTGTTGGCCTCCAGAGATGAGCGACAGCTTGTGCCAGAGCGACAACAAGAAGATCATGACTTCACACATGCTATAGACCCTACCTTATTTGAAGAATTTATTGAAAGTATAGGGAATTAGACCCCTCTCCACCTCCACTAAACTGAGTAGTTCCGGTAGATGAGTAAGAAGTCATGCATTCGGGCACAGTCCACGGTCGGAGCTGGCGAAAACTGTGCCGCTTCCGATTCGCCAGTTGCCCTGTTCACGGCCTGAGCGGCGCCATGCAAATGATGCTGGATTTCTTCATGAGCAGAAAGAACGTGATATAAGAAATAAATGGCCCGTATAATACAATGAAGCTCCAATCTCCCCTCTGCCAATATGGGTTGATGAATGATTTGTAATAAACCGTTCTGACAAATCCAGGGTTCGGCATCAAATCCAACAGCCCCCACTAATGACGTTAACGAAGGATTCTACGATGTCCTTCTCTACCCTTCTCGTACCATACTACTATACGTTCGAATAGCTTCACTGATTAATTATTGGCTTTGATTTCAAAGCATCAGAGGGTGGATACGTGCATATACGGGTCTCCACCGTCGTTATATATAGTCTAGCTCACATACTGGAACATGATACTACACACGCTCAGGGAGAGACCATAAATCTCGTGTTCAATCTATCTAATTGTTTATATGTTTCTCTCGCCATGGCATCCTACCTGATTACAGGCGCTTCCCGTGGCATTGGTCTTGCCACAGCCCGCACACTGGCCTCCAAACCCGCCAGCGAAGTCTCCGTCATCTTTGCAGCGGCACGTACCCAGACCGATGATCTAAAACGTCTCGTGGCGCAGTCCACCGGGCGAGTTCATCATATATCCATGGATGTCGAAAGCAAAAATAGTATACGAACGGCAGTTGGGACCGTTGAAAGTGTGCTATTAGGGAAAGGTCTCGATGTCCTGATCAACAATGCGGGTATCATGCCCTCAACCCGGGGTGGCATCGAAAATATGTTAGCTGCAATTCTCCTGCTTGCATTCATTGCGCTGCTGACGCTCAATAGGGATAATTTAGACTCAGTCTTCCATACCAATGTCGCCAGTGCCCACATGGTGACAAGTGCCTTCTTACCACTCCTTAAGAAAGGAAACCAGAAGAAAGTGGTAAACATGTATGTCTTCTGCCCCTCGCCCAGACATCGGGTACTGTGATTCTAACTGCGTCCAGCTCGACAACACTTGGCTCAATCACAATGGCACCCAGGTTCGCACTGTTTCCGGTGCCAGCTTACAAAGTTAGTAAAGCAGCGCTGAATATGCTTACCGTGCAATACGCGCAGTCTTTCGCGGATCAAGGATTCACGTTCCTTGCAATCTCGCCGGGTGTACGTTTCCTATCGCCGTGTCTTAAAACAATCATGGAACTAACTTCTTCGAAAGTGGGTGAAGACAGACCTTGGGGGAGAGAGGGCGGATATAACAGTTGAACAGAGTGTACAAGGTCTGTTGGATATCATAGTTCCTGCAACTCAAGAAGATAACGGGAAGTTCTTCAATATTCGAGTTCCCGGATGGGAGCAGGCAGAAGGGTTGAACCAATATGATGGAGCGGTGGTGCCGTGGTAGGCCATACTGGAGTTTCCCGCCTACTTTTGATCTGTCCTTCTCGATCCCATATATACTTTGTGACGTCGACCCCTCTGCAGAAGTGCAGGCACGATAACATCATCCAGTGACATTGTATTGCACTACGCTTCTACCATCCTATGCTGAAGGGAACCAAAACCACTGTAACTTGTCATATTTCCTCAGAGCTTCAGTGGATGTTCATCTGCGACAAGCAATGCCTTGTAGCGAACCGTGTTACGCTGCAGGCTTTCCATGGCCTGGTTGACCTCCTCTGTGGAAGTAAGGCTAAAATTGCTTGTGGCAGGTCGCACTCCCTTGTCCGCACAGAACTGCAGCATCTTGGCTAGATCCCACCGGGATGCGACCAAAGAACCTTGGATCCGAAGGCCCTTGTTGACCAGCATGATGGTTCGAATAGCAGCCGGTTGAAGAGAGACTGTCAATGGATAGACTGTTCCATGTACTGCCAGAAGAGAAAGAATGCTGTTACCGGGCCCATACTTAGTTTGAATGATCAAAGTGACGAGAATGAAATCAATGGCTTACAACGTATAATCTTCCGAGCTGGAACCGCACAAGAGAAGGTGTTTCAATGGCTCCATATCTAAATGTAGTTGTCAGCGGATAACTTGGAAATCAACCAGTGTAGTCAGACCTTTTGTTGATTCGCCGTTAGTCAGATAGTATTCTTTAGCCCCAAAGGCTACGCAGTCCGCCTTCTTGGACTCAGATCCGGAGAAAGCAACAACATGATATCCCATCGCAGCCGCCATTTTGATGGCCAGATGCCCCATGCCGCCGATGCCCAATACTCCAACACGATCTTTAGGCTGCATGCCGTAACGACTAAGCACAGTCCAGACAGTAGCACCACTGCACATCAGCGCCGCAGCATCACCAGAGTGTAGCCCATCTGGAATGGGTATAAGGGCGTTCGCGTTCCAGATAGTTTTAAAGCCGAGGCAACCGCGGTCAGGGTCAGACATGCCATAAAGGTCTTTGCTTTGGCAATATTGGTCCCAGCCTACAGAGTGTTTCGAAATTAATTATCCAAGCGACAATACTCAATATTGAATGAAGGATGTGGCAGAGTCATTTACCTGATGTGCAAGATTGACAATCCCCGCACGTTTTCTGTACGTAGCCTATTCCAACACGGTCGCCGATGCGGACGCTCCGCACATCGGCTCCGATCGCCCTAACAATGCCGATTCCCTCATGGCCTAGGACTTGCTGAGAATGTAGATAGATGCTATCTGTACCGCATATACTGGCATGCGTCACTTCAACGAGTGCCTCGTCAGGCGATAGTTGGCGGGTGATATGGTCAAGATGGATCTGACCGGAGAGAGATGCTCGGTAAACATCCAGTACGTGGGTCGTCATGGTAGAAGTCATTGCTGAGTGTCAGTAAAAGGCCACAGAAAGACGAGGTTCGCAGCAATGAAGGATTTGAAAGAGATGACTGTGCTCTACCTCTGGTGGAGGGTATATACAAGGGAGAGTATAGGTCTCTGCTTGACGATAGTGTTTATGAGAGGTGACATTCCTCTTTCAGTCACATGTCAGCTATGCTTGTAGCGAGTTAATGAGACAAGGAACCTCACTGAAGCTGCATGAAACGGTACACTTGCAGGGAAAATCCCTTGGCAGTCCTCCCTCTACCTTGGAAGCAGTACTCTATTGACCGACGGGATGGCGAAAATGGCGCTGATATTGGAGGAGGTAACTAATACAAAGAACACGATTAGGCCGTTGTCAATACGGCTAGTTAGCCAAGTGCCAGGGGCTATGATAGAGTGAGCTTGTTTGGATGCGACGAGTTACACACATGTCCCTGACATTTTACAGCTTTCCCCTTGACTGGATTTCCCGCACAATCCTGCACTGCTGCCTGCCTTCTGCCTCTGCGCGCCCGGGAAGCTCCCTGCGGAGGATTTTACCACTAGGCCCTTTTGGAATGGTATCTATAAATTCAACCTCCGAAAGCCACTTATGACGCACTTTCTGAGACCGGATCAGCTCCATCAGCTCTTGACCCAGAACCCGCCAAGATTCTTCTCCATTGCTCCATTGTCAGATGTCCCCTTCATCACCACAAATGCCTTTGGTCTCTGTCCCGAGTATTCCTCGTAAATACTTACAACCGCTGCATCCGCTACAGCCGCGTGCTGCAACAAGCTATCCTCTAACTCCACGGGCGACACACCTATCCCTTTGACTTTGATCATATCTTTGATCCTATCGGTGATGGTCAGAAATCCATTGCTGTCAATGAAGCCAACATCACCGGTGCGTAGCCAACCATCTGGAGGGAAGGTATCGTTAGTAGCTTCATCGTTACCTAAATATCCCATGGCTATTTGCGGGCCTCTGGCGCGGATCTCCCCCTGTGCATTATAACCCAAGGGAAATGATGTTACTGGGTCAACAATTTGCAGCTCAGTATTAGCCATGATGGTACCAACAGTATGCGCATACTTGTATCCCTGTTCATTGAGGGAATTGGTTGTTAAGGCGCCACAAGTCTCCGTCATCCCGTAGCTTTGTTTCAAGCTAGTTCCTGGATAGGCTTTTTCTAACTGCCGAAGTAATTCTGTTGCAATGGGCGCTGCACCAGAAGAGAAGGTTTTAACATGGGAAAGATCATACTGTCCCACTTTTGGATCATTGAGCAGTCGGACTATCATGGGTGGTACGATTGGCACTTCCGTGATTTGGTGCTTCACAATGGTGTCTAGCATAGATTCCATGGTAAATGACGGCAGCATCAATACCTCCATATCGCGCATTATAGGCACGTGAATCAGATGGATCAATCCGATGACTTGTATTTTCATTCATCAGCCAATGTCCAAGACACATCCAGTGGAGTGTCTGTCCTACCATGATAGAGCGGGAGCACGGCAAGCATCTTCTTGGTCTCGATGTCAGCCGTTTGAGCAGCTTGCATGCACTGTATGATGACATTGTGATGTGAAAGCATGACCTGCCACTCTACCTTAGCAGGTATTATAGCAACACACGAAGAACAATGCAATAGTTCAAAACTTACAGCTTTTGGTCGTCCCGTGGTGCCACTACTAAAGTTAAGGTAACCACACAAATCCTGGTTACTGCTCCCTTTCATTATTTTGAAGGACCCCTCCTGACCGTCACACCCATAAGCCTTTCCAATATCAATGCAATCGTGCAGGGTTGAATGATATCCATGTCGCCCTTTCAGCAGGAATACCCTCGCATGCGGGATTCCTATCCTGTTTGCTGATCTCATAACCTTAGAGAGACAAGAAGGAACGGTGAAAATAAACTTTGCGCGTGAAGAACTGAGAAGATATTCTAGTTCATCTGCACCATGAGCAGGGGACGCCCCTGCTACAATGCCACCTGACGAAAATTAGCAAACCTTGCACGCCTGGTGAAGGACGCAAATGAAGGGTGGGCGACAACCAGCTCGAATAGTCGCCATCATTGCTACTGGATACTGTATTGAGTTCGGACTAAGAATGATGACGGTGTCACCAGGCCGAAGGCCATGTTTCTGTACTAACGCGGTTGACGCGCAAGTGGAACAAGCTTTCACATCTTGATGGCTTATCCGCACACCCGTGGCAGCATCGTTGAAGCCACCCGTTTTTGTAGCTTGTTGCGCCATGTAATGCCTGGAGTCGAAGAGCCAGTCCCAAATAGTTACGTCCGTTGGGGCTGCTTCTCTGTAAGTGTAGGAAAAGCGTACTGTATTGCGTTTGGGTCATACCATCTAGCCTGGGCCTTGTTGAGGAGAATATCATGGTGGAATGGAAGGTAAACCCTGATTTAGTTTGACAAGGTCACTGTATTATCTGTAATGGAGGATCCTGACAACAACAAATATATGGTTGTTGGCTTTGTTCAGATACTTGTGCTGTGGCTTTCCCCTCATATTGTGGGCCATTTCTTGTTCCACCCATGCTCTTCTCGATTCCTGACAATGCAGACCATCCTTGTTAAATCATTATCAAATTGTCCCTGGTTTTAACCCGATTATCACCCGGACAAAAATTCAGAGTCACACGAACATAACACAAGAGATGAGTTGTTGTGGGAATATTCTCCGGGGGGTTATCTAGTCGTCCCTAGGCGCTTTCCTTGAAGATATCTGCATGCATCCAATCCCCATGCGGCGATCATCTTTACCAAACCCGGGTTTCGGGTGTAATAAAATACAGTATGTTGTTTTGAAAAATACGGCAGGATGCACGGATCCATTTCGGTAACCACTGTAGACGCCATTTCCAAAAACTTGCATGCAGCTCTCGTATCTACTCATTGCGATAATGATGTACCTCCCTTTGGTTCAAAATCTCTTCCTCCGAGAACCAATTTCCATGCATTCCGTACGGAACCCGTTGTGGCAAGACCACCCGGCCAACAACTTCCTTCATGCTCACCGCATCAATGATCCACAACTCGCTGTGCGCATCCGGTAGAGGAACCCCACTGTCGTCCAGCCAAGCTTCGTCAAAGACGTACGTAACTAACCACCCATCATCCTCAGAAATGCCACTCTTGCGAGGGACGAAAGAGAACTCCTGGGCATAATGGCCAGGAGGCAGAGCAAAAACTTTAATGGGGTCATGAGGATCCTGGGAGTTGATGATCTCGTGAATCGAACGAGTATCAACACAGCCATAGACTTGGGGTGGTGGATTGTCGAGCCCCTTACGAAGGAGCGACCCCACATCAATTTTTGTGAGGCAGTCAATCTTAAAACAGCTATTGTACGTGGTCGCAAAGTTTCCTTCCCTCATAGAGCATCCATACACGTATTGCGTTTCGCTCATCTCAAGGTGCCGGGGCACATGGGGAAACTCGAATGGTATCGCGGACAAAGCCCATTGATGAGTGATACTGTCTGAGCTCCCGGCAGGGGGAAGCTGGTAATAATAGAGCCGGCACTCAGGCTCGGGGTGACACGCGCTTGAGGGACAGTCCAAACCTCCCATCCAATAGAGACAAGAAAGGCTATTAAGACGGCAGAGCAGACTGTGCACTCGAAAGCCATTTGCTTCTTTCTCGTCCCACGTATTGACCGTATGCATTACTACACATGCATCAGTACTATAGAACCTCGGTTCATTGGGAGAGTGTCGTGGAAAAACCACCAAACGTGTCGAGCCTGCAGGATCATACTCGACCGCGGGTTTTCCATGACGAAGTCTGAGTGGGTTCAGCGTCACTGGCGAATCGATAAGAACTGTATGCTCTCGGGAGACACCAAAATCATGCATTAGCTTCCCTGATTTGAATCCTGGAACTGGCTGGTTTAATACTGGCGTAGAGCCATCCGGTACACCCTTGGGCACGATTGAGTAGTTTACAAAGGGGGGGATAAATGTGGAGTGAAACAATATCAACTCCCCAGTCTTGTGGTCAACACGGGGCTTGAACATTTGTTAGCTTTTGCACCAAAGATTGTTCTTAGGTTATAGGTGCGTACATGAGCCGTAGTCATCTCCTTGTAGAAGCCTTCAAAACCAGGTGCACCGAAGGAGGGCTTAGACGGGTCATCCTTGTCTGACTCGCCCTCGGCCTGGCTTCCTGTAAACCATCCCACAGTTTTCAATGAGGGTATAAAGACCCTCATCGGAGGTCCTATTTCATTCGTGGCAATCACTCGGCCATCGTGATGGAAAAGGCTCGTGTTGGCAGTACCGACTCGCTTGATAGGACGGGCGATCAAACCCCAGATGGATGCGGTTACTATGGCTGCGGTGCGTGCCACGCCCAGTACCATTTTAAGTGGCGACGGGTTGGGGTCAACCATTGCGTTCATGCCGAGAAGGACGGGGTAGATCCAAGGAGCTTTGAGGCGAGCCCTATAGACATCCGTCATGATATACTGGTTTGAAAAGACAGGCCGGATTCCGGATGTATATGGGTCCCGCTTAAAGAAGACTCCGGTGAGCATGCCATCACCGTCAAACCAATGAACATTGTGCATTCGGTCATCCTGAAGTGGATTGCTTCCATTTCGAACATATTGACCACCGAAGAACTCTTCCGGTATTGAGCCTTTGACTTCACATGCAATGTCTGATAATGTTGTCTCGATGGGCGCATAATTCCCGAGAAGATAGCTGCCTGCTATTTAGTCTGAATCTTCATTGAAGTGGAGTGATTTCCTACTGATTTTTGCCTTGACTCGCCATGATAAATCCAAAGTCCTTTACAATTCGAGGATAGCGAATCTGGTGTTCGATTATGCGCCTGTAACGAAGGGAACCATCGAACTGACGCTCCTCGATTGAGTTGGGTTAAATAATACTGTTTATCAGCGTCTACAGCGGTTATTACTACCTTGGCTGCCAGCTAGGCGCTCAAAATAGTAGGTGACACAAGAGTACCAGAGGTGGGGTAAGGACTGTTAAGTGTGAAAGACCATACATCTAAAAGGTTAAGATTTGAGGAATTTTCCATTACAGTTGTCGAGGCAAGGATAGAACTCATTCTCTGATGTAATAAACATAGTTGACCTCACTACAGCGCCGACTATCACGTAGCCAAAGTTTATGTGCCATGCAATCATGCTTCTACGGTTAGAAAGAGGCGTCATGATCGTCCACTGGCATTAACTACAGCCTAACTTTGTTACATTATTGCCTGGGCATGGAAGATTACTATATATGGCCAAACGAACTCGTGCTATCATATTCTGCCTGAACGTCATAATACTATTACTGAACTCTCAACTTAAAAATTTTCTACAGACCTCCACACACGATGGGTTACGATTATGCGATAATGTAGGTCAGCGCGTGACGCACGTACATTGACCCGTTGGCTCACTACAACAGACATCTTGCCTCCAACATACCATGGGCAATTGGGATCACCGCGGTCTCCTGGCCTTTCATGACGCGCTTAGACTGGGAGAGGCTTTTCAGTATCATCGGTGTACGTTGACCTTTACTGGACCTGTTCATGTCGCATACTAAGTCTTCTTCATAGGTAGCAGTAGGGGCAACCATCCCCTGGGATTCATACATGATCCGAACTAAAGTCTGGACCTTCCCTCCCGCAGCGGTGACTGGTTATGAGATATTTTCAATTCCTGTGGAAGAGGTTTTCTTCTTTGCCATACAGACATACAACACTGGCATGCTATATATCTTGCTGACACGCCATTTGGTCCTTCCTGCCTATGTGCAGCCATCTTCAATGAGAGCTCGAGCACTAGGTATCATTTCTCTTGGTACTCCTGTGGTTGTAGGTTTGGTCTGTATATGTCTTGGAGGTATATATACATATATGGGGGCAATGCTTGCCTGGGCCTTCTCATTTCTCTTGCTACAATGGTAAGCATCAACAGCCTATTTGGCCATTATGCCTGATGTCAGTTCAGGCTGCTCGCTGCCGGGTTTATACTGGCACTTCCACGACCGGAGCTACTAGTTTCTGTAATATTGCCAAGTTTGTTTCTTTGGGCTGTGGGCACGTTGGCCTTGGAACAGAAAACATGGATCATCCAGGACGGCTATAAGCTTGGATGGCAAGTATGGGGCAAGTTAGAAATTGAGTATGTGGCCAAATGAGATTATTGTGAGTGATATCTAACTTGGTTTACAGAGAAGCCATCTTTTGGATCGTGTCAAATGCAATGATCGTGTTTGGGCTTGTAGTAACAGACTTTGCCGTTGCTCTTGCTCACGGTCGGCTGGCGAGCTCTCCAGGGAGTATTGAATCCCTTCCTTCTTATACTCAAATACTTCGCAAATCCATTTCGTTTCCACGCGAATTTGATACCGACTTTGTGACGCCCCTAGGCACATCAGTACGCCGTTTGGCTTCGGCTAGTCAGAGCATGTATATTGGATGTGCCATGTTCGAAGGACCCTTGTCATTGGACCTGATCTTTTTGTATGTTAAGTGGTGCTCCCCTGCCAGAGCTGACCTGACTTACAATTCTACAGATATTCTTTCTGCCGAATAGCAGATGACTTGGTTGATGGCGCTGTCACCTCAACCCACGCATCGGATTTCATTGACCATTGCGCTGCAGAGCTCGAGACTCGATTCAAATCAAAGTCAAACTACCATGTCCAAGAAGAAACCAAGTACCTAGAGCTCTCTGAGGCCATCAAGCATCTACCCGCGACACGAATGCACATCGAGCCATTGCTGAGGTTATTAGAGGGTTTCCGTACTGACTTGAAATTTGATGCTGAGTCAAATGTCTTCCCCATACAGTCCGAGGGAGACTTGGACAGATACGCCTATCATGTTGCAGGTACAGTTGCTGAAAGCATGATAGATCTGATCATACACCACTTTCCCAACCATACCCTGGCTACAGACTCCACTATGCGGTGCGAGGTCCTGGAAGCAGTAGGAAGAATAGGTCAGGCGCTGCAGCTGGTCAATATCGCGCGTGACATTGAAAGAGACGTTCTGATCGGCCGAGTGTACCTTCCCACTACTTGGCTGAAACAAGAAAATATCACACCGACGGACGTGATTCGAGGTCAGCATAATGCTTCCATCGAGCGCATGAGGGACCGCATGCTCGATAAGGCACGAGGATTACACGATCGCTCCATGATAGCGCTGACCTCCTTACCTGTACAAGTACAGGGTCCCTTGCGGGCACTAGTCGAAAACTATATGGAGATAGGCGCTGCTCTGAAGCGCGGGAACCGCCCTCGACCCGGCGAGAAGCTCAAATTGACACTGTGGCGTCGATTCATAGTTACCTACCGCGAAAAACAAACAACAACTTGTACAGGAATCTAATTTTTGAAATCACACCGTAATACAAGCCCCTCCGGGTGTTAGAATTCGATAAGTTTCTCATAACTCTTATCACTATCATTTAATACTAATATTATTGGGTTATTATAATAATAGTATCAAAGATAAATAAATAGCCCAGTTTAGCTGCTTCCACGAGAAGAAATAAATATTCTTAAAAATATATTTTAGATTTTTAATATAATATAAATATAATATTTAAATACCTAAATAGGAGCAAGGGCTCTTAGATACTTAAGTTAATTATTAATTATATTAAGAATATACAGGATTTCCTGGTTGACCTATTAAAAAACTTTCTAGAATACTTTTAGTAATAAAAATATAAAGCCCTCTACACAGAGATCAAGATATTATATTAAAATATAAAAAAATATTTATATTTTTTAGAAATTACTTTAAAGAATTTTATTATCTTTTTTACTAATATTTATAGCTGAATTAATCTTATTATTCAGGAAAATACACTGCCAGCTGTAATAATTTAATTAGAATTATAATTATTAAGTATTCTTCTATTAGAACTGATAAAAAAGATTTAATTTATTATTAAATTTAGTAATCTGGATAGTATATTCAGATATTACAGAATAATCTCCAGAAAAATTCTTATATAGACTGAGAAAATATATATTTAAATTTATTAAACTAAGATTTTTCTTTTCCTGGCTGCTACAAAATTCATTATAATATAATAATTTAAATTAAATAACTTAAATCTTATTCTTTACTTTATTATAAAAATAAAAATTATTTATTACTACTTTACTTAGACCAGCAAGCTCTAGAAGAAAATAATTATATATATTTTAATATAAGAAATAATAATTTATAATATATAAATTAAATTAATTAACCTCACATAACTAGAGAAGATTATTAATATTCTATTAATAAATAATATATATTGCTGGGGTAATATTTAAATTTTATATATAAAATAACTAGTATCAGATCTCCAGGATCTAATAAAAAAGAAATCTTTAATAATAATTATAAAATTTATTTTTTTAATTATTACTAATATAATTATTAAATATAATATTTTCTGGGACTCAGAGATCCTGCAGGCAGTTAAATATAATTAATTAATATATATTTATTAATATTATAATTATTAAAAATATAATTATATAAGAAATATTTATCTTAATAAAATAATTTATATACACTGTATAGAATATTACTAGACTTATAAATATTTATACCAGCAGGCAGGAATTCTAATAAAGCTAAAGTATATTAATTATAGAAATATATATTATTTATAAAGTTAATTCTATCTAGCTTATAAGATAGAAATATAGTAAATTATAACTAGATTAATAAAAAAAGTATCTGGTTAATATTATTCTGTTCTTTTTTATTTCTGAATAATATTATTTTTACTAAGAACAGTATTTACTAGTAAAATAATATTTATAAATAAATTAATATAAGATTTGTCGGGCGGCCAGGTGGC